>JASANF010017100.1:0-18861 GCA_030248245.1 Trissonchulus sp. WLG1_4
TGGGGGTTGGGGGGGGGGGGTGCCGACCCCCCTGAGGAGGGGGTGGATACCCCCCTATGTGCATCTAGGGTCGACTCATTTTTTTATGCCTGTTTTTTTAGGCCACGGTCTAATCTTTTCTCATTCGGCCTAAACTTTTTCATCGATTGAGACCAGCTGGTCGAAACTTTTTCAGCCAGCGATACAAATATTCCAATGCACCTTCAATTAACAAAATTCAGCCGGAGAGCCCCTCAAAAAATTAGACCCCGTTACATGTATGGCCCTAAGCTTTTTGTTCGATTGGCCTAAAAAATTATGTTCGCGAGGCTAGATGGCCTGAACTTTTCAGACCAAAAAAGCCCACCCCTCGCCACAACCGTATGTCCACCTGCCTTTCGCAGTCACACGATGATAAAATTAATGACTAGCAAATTAAACTGAACACAAACCAACAAATCATCAGCAGTCACGAAAACAACAAAAAATTTTTAATACAAAAACTACTAATGAAGTTATATGCACATTTCACAAAGAAAAAACAATACAACAACGAATACCAGGCTAAACTCGCAACAACGGAAGCAAAACATCAAATTATACTTAAAACCCTGACTCATTCAATCAATATGATCACGTATCAGACCACGCATTAGAAACAAATCTCAGAAGCAACAAAAGCGACTGTATAGATTCATCGTCAACACAAGCCTGCATTCAACCTCCTTCATGCACAAACGTTTTCAGGTCGGAAATGGGTACTAGCTATTAAGATCTACAACTTACAATAAGAAAAATTATCCGAAAGTGGCTTGCAGTTAAAAAGTAACCAACTAGCTTAACCAGTGAATCAGCATTAGCATTCACTATTTACGTTGTTACGCGAAAATCTTTCAATCGTATCGGTTTAATCCGAAGAAACCGAAATCCAAAAACTAATTTGTTTACAAAACAAATTAACTGTCTTGGTATATCAAGTCATTTCGTGCTGCTATTCACCGACTCATAAAACTGACTGACTAGTATATACACAAATGACTGAAGCTTGTAGATTCAATTTTCTGCAACTTGTGACTGTTAATATGACGTATTAGTGTCAATTCATACCGTATCACCGGAAGCTGTTTCTGTTCTGTTCAGCTGGAAAAATTACAAAAAAACACCACATTTTGATCTTATTCACGATTAGAAGCGTGACTATTTCGTAAGATTGCTAGCTGTCGGCTGTAAGTATGAATCGAGCCTTAGAGTGTATTAATTACAGCTGTATGTCTGTTCAGCCGGAAAACTAACGCTATCACAGAATATACGTTAGTGGCATAATTTTCTGTTCGCTGTTCAGGCACTGAATTATGTCTACTATGCAAAAGTCTGAAGCTTATAAAGCAACACTGTAGGCCGCAACTGAAATTTAAAAGTGCCTCCCCTTCCTACGACTTCAAACACGATTAATCCACCCTCGGCAGTCGACATCACAAGAGTCTGACCAAAAAATGCTGGACCCCAAGGCAAAAAGAAACACGCAATTTCATTACGAATAGAACGATTTGCAAGCATCAAGAGAACAGCGAGTAGTCACAAATCATGTTCCTTGTTTTATGTCAGGGTTCAGCAATTTTCAGTCAGACTTTAATATTGTCACCTCATCGTTTGCTGTACACAGATTATGAAATCAAAGCACCTAGTGCGTACGGTAGCGTTTCAAAAAGGTACACCCTATCATGTACACAGAACAATTACTAAACATATAATATGAAATATTTACGGTCACAGGAATGAGAAAAACAAAAAGGAAAAGAAGGAAAAGTAAAGCAACAAATTCCGTCTACAAAAGATACTCTGTCTTGAATGCATAATGATATATGGCAACGATGAAGCGGATTCACAGAATATTCGGAGTTCGGGCTAACTGCATTTTAAGCTTCATACCGGCGTCCTAAAATAAAAAAATAAAAAGCACGCTATAGTATATAAAATTGCTTGCTTTTGTGTTGTTGCCCAACTATTGGCATATTATTGCCGAACAAAACAAGGGGAGCGCACCAAATTCACGATGAAGCACTTTTTATAATGGGTGAAAAATTTTTTCTTATACGTTAAATGTTACTTTTTTATACATCACTATAGACAATGGTGTACCCAGAGAAAAATTCCAGGGGGAAATGACTTTTCGATTTTTTTTGTAATGGGTTTACTTTAAAATGCACTTTTTAGCAATTTGAACACAAACGCAACATCACCAAGCTGCAAAGCTGCATGGGTCTGCGGGCAATAGCCCCCCCAAAAATTGTAGCTTTTTCCCCCTTTGTGCCGAATTTAGTCAATTAGAGGCGTATCGGAATTTCTTTTGGCCGGGCAATAAAAACCAATGAGGGGACCCGGGACCCCTGTGTAAAAAATTACTGGGAAACATTTCGGACGGGTCCCCATTTCCCCTCTTGGGTATACGCCCTGTTATAGTTACCCTGCTAAAAAGTCGCTAAAACGTTCTATCGGGAAAATATTTGGGCTTACATGCAAATTCAAAGCTAAATTAAATATTCAGTTATACAGATAGCCGGCAAGAAGACATCGTCACCAAAAACAGTCCTCAGTCCTCACCCTTCGTCTTCGCAGTCCATGATCTCGCCCGCCTCCGGTTCTTCGTCCGACTGCTCCGTCCGTTGTCGGACCTCGTCCAGAAATACCTCCTTCTTCTGTTTCAACGCCACAATCCTCTGCCGGGCGTCCTGCAGCTCAGCGGCGAACAGATTGCTCAGGTTATTCTGGATGGCCCGGGCCCGTCGGCGTTTCAGTCGTTCCTTGAGCTGCGCCTTTGTGGCCAGTCGGTCCGCCTCAAAGATGGCATTCAGAGCCGTCTTGTCGACGTCCGGGTCGTCTTTCACCAGCTGCAGGAACACACCGCCGGGCGTTTTCCGTCTAGAGCCACACACAGTCATCATGCCGCCGCCATTCTCCACCTCCACAGCCCGTTCGTAGAGCGCCACTGCCTTCTGACGTCCAATGCACTGCACCACCGAAATCAGCAGCTTGGTCTTGGGCTCTCGCAGGGATTTGGCCATGCGGAAGCCAATCTGGTGCCCGTTCAAATCCGGATCGTGGAGGTCAAACAGTCGAATCTGCCCATCGTCTACGCTCCGCTCACTAGGCTTGCCGAAATCACGCTTACGCTTTTGCCCTCTACGATTCAAACCTGACGGTCTATCACCGCCGTCCCGTTCTAGACTAGCGTCATAGGTCGGCACAGAGTCAAATAGGGCCGTTTCTGTTTCCCGTCGCTCCTTATAGGCTATCAAGTCCGCATCCAGCCGTTTCAGAGCTGCTTTATCCTGCACCGATTTGTCAGTCTGTTTGTCGCCGGTGCCGTTTGTGGCCTTCGTGGCCAATAGGTGGTTGTTGGCCTTTGGCTTGGCGGGATCGGTTGGGCTGTCAGAATCTTTGAGCTGGTCGAGGGCCATAGCCCGCTTTTCATCGCTGCAGCCGGGGGAGTCCCAGAAAACTGGTTGGTTGACCTCGGCGACGGCGTCCGTCAGCTGCTGATTCAGCAGCACGTCAGCCCAGACGCTGTTACGGCCCCCCTTTTTGGGCAAGTCCTCCTGCTTTGGCTCCTCCGTCCTACGAGCCCGTTTGGCCCCCCGTTTCCAATTCCCGACGTCGTCCTCGGCCTCGCTGTCTGACGACGCGGCTATGCCTTCGTCCGAGCTCTCCGAGGACGAATGTCGCAGGGCAGGAAACATTGCGTCCGTCTCTAAACTCCGATCATCTGCTAAAACACAAGACAGTGCAAATTTAAAGGGATTAACTCATTTATGAGGGATTGGAGCCAAATTTTGGGAAATTTTCTGCAGTCAGTCAGTCAGTTTGAGTAAAAACTAACAACACAGAAATAATGTCATTAAGCTCTTGGTGCAGCCGAAAACAAGGGGGGGAAGGGGTGCAGATAGCCAGAGATTGGAGGTAAAATTTATAGGCCCGCCCCGGATATAGAATTATAAAAGACGCAGACGCAGGCTAAAGGGGCATCCAGGAGGAGTAGGTGAACTTCGCCAGTGGCCAGACCCCCTCCCCGTATTTTTACACAAGGCTATTCGGAGTATGGGGGGGGGGGGGTTATTTGGTTATGCAGTTTGGGGGGGATCAAGTGCAGTTGGAGGGGGGATGAAATAGTGGACCTATTTTTTGGAGTACAGCACCTTGAGGGAAGCATTTTTTATAATAGAACCCCTATCCACAAAATTTGGATTTTCCGAGCTATGACCCCCTTCGATAGAAAATTGCATTTTCAGTGTTTTTGGAAGTGAACGCAAGCCAAAGTGGCTTAGATGGCAGCTTCACGCTACGCTAGCAAGATTTTTTGCTGAAAATGTACGCTGTTTAGTACCTAAGCATCAGCCTAAGCCTAACCTGATATATACTAAGCCTAAGCCAAATGCTAAGCATAATCCCAAGCCTAAATTGATGCCAAGCTTGAATTTGGTCAAAACTTGGACGATTCTGGTGAATTTGACCAAATTTTCGGAAGGAACAGCGCCAAAGTTCCTTTGTTTTGATTCGAAAAAATAGTAAACATTAATCTGACTCCATTTTACCAAGTTTAGAGCGGAAAAACACGGGTTTCTTTCTAGCAACAATTGCGAAAACGTCCGTTACTGAAGGTTCAGATTTCGGGAAGTCGTATCTCAGAAAATCCAAAAAATGGGGTTCTTGAAGCACAAATGCTCCCCCAAGGTGCTCTACTAAAAAAAAATAGGTCCACTATCCCCCCAACTGTATTTAACCCGACCCCAATTCCCCCCCCCCCCTCCCCAACTGCACTTAAGGGGGTAATTGCGTTTTTAGGTGTTTTTTTGAAAAGCCATAGCTCAGCGTTTACAAATTCAAATCACAAGCGATCTTTTGCATTAGGTAGAACAATATCTTTTCTAAATGTATGCCATGCATTGAAATTTAACCTGTGATTTTGTTTTCAGTATAAGCGACTAAAGAAAGGTCCTTTCCAAAATATTACAATTTTTTACAAAAAGTTTGCGCCACAGCTCTGAATCATACGATTACCTGTTGGGGCTGAAAGTTGGTAAGGTTTTTGACATGTTTAAAATCCCCAGGCATGTCCCCCACTTTTTTAATAACTAGTCAATTTACTGAGAAAATAGCTGATAAGCAAACGCACCGAAAATTTAAGATATGTTCTTGTAATTAAAACCCTCTAAAAATGTCCACAGGTAAAATTTAGAAAAAGTGAGAGACATGCCTGGGGATTTTGACCTTTACAGTACTGTCCCAAAAATTTATGCTCAGGCGTCACTTATAACTTGAGTACTGGTGGCGCAAAGTTTACATAGAAATCACAAAAACCTCGAAAACGCAACTACCACCTTAACCCGACCCGAATAGTGGACCTATTTTTTGAGTAGAGCACCTTGGGGAAAGCATTTTTGCTTCAAGAACCTCTATTTCATTTTTTTGGAATTTCTGAGATATCGAACTATTAGCTTTAGTATATATATAAACATTTCTCGATAAATTCCGGGACACCTCGCCCCCCCTGGCTACGCCACGGCCCCCAATACCCCGAAATCTGACCCTCAGCGAGAGATGTTTTCGCAGTTTTTTTCCGGAAACCCGTGCTATTTTTGTTTCAAACGTGTTTGAATGGAGTCGGAATAACGTTTACAATTTTTTAGAATTAAAACAGGCATTTTGGGTTAAATGCGGTTGGGGGGGGGAATAGTGGATCTATTTTGTTGCGCAGAGCACCTTGAGGGAAGCATTTTTGCTTCAAGAACCTCTATTTCTTTTTTTGGATTTTCTGAGATATGACCCCCCGAAGTCTGAACCCTCAGGAAGTTTTCGCATTTTTTTCCGAAGCCCTTGTTTTTTCCGTTCTAATCGTGGCTAAATGGTGTCAGATTATGGTTTCCAATTTTTTAGAATCAAAGCACAGGAAAAATTATGAGTAGAAAAAAAGTAAAAAATTAGTAGAAATATAGTAGAAAAAAAGTACAAAATCTTTTCTACTTTTTTTCTACTTTCTACCTTGGCAAGTTTCTACTCTTTTTCTACTTTTTTCTACTTTTTTCTACTTTTTTTCTACTTTTTTTCTACTTTTTTTCTAAATTTAGTGCAAGTTTCTACTTTTTTTCTACTTTCAGTTCAAAAATTTTCTACTTTTTTTCTACTATTTTTCTACAATTTTTCTACTTTTTTTCAACATCTTTTTGAAATTGTTCCGGCTACTTTCTCGTTCTAACCTTACCTATATACACACTCTGCAGGCGAAAAATGCTAATTAAAACACTTTTCATTTCATTAACTTTTCTACATTTTTTCTACTATTTTTCTATAATTTTTCTACAATTTTTCTATAATTTTTCTACAATTTTTCAACATCTTTTTGAAATTGTTCCGGCTACTTTTTCGTTCTAACCTTACCTATATACACACTCTACAGGCGAAAAATGCTAATTAAAACACTTTTCATTTCATTAACTTTTCTACATTTTTTCTACTATTTTTCTACAATTTTTCTATAATTTTTCTACAATTTTTCTATAATTTTTCTACAATTTTTCTACATCTTTTCAAAATTGTTACGGCTACCTTTTCGTTCTAATCTTACTTATATATATACGCTCAACAAGAGAAAAAATGGTAGTTAAAACTAGATATGGCGTACCCGCGGGGGGGGGCTGGGAGGACATCAGCTTCCAATACCCCCAATCATCTTCGCGATTTTACCCCTCCCCCTTTTCGCGATTTCAGCCCCCCTTTTTTCACTTTTTTGTCTGGTCCCCCTTTGGTTTTATGACACCACCGAAAAAAATTTTCGACACGTCCCCAGTTGCCCAAAATTACACTAAAATTTCAAAAATTTTCCAAAATTTTCTTTCGAGGGGCTTTCGACCCCAATTCATCAATGCTATATAGTGGTGCGGGGAAAAAACCCTATTTTCAACTTTTCGGGTCGTCCTGTGCTCCACATAAATCGGATCCATTAATGCTCGCGGCTGTTATAACGGCCATCTTTCGCCTAATTGTTGCACAAATAAAATGGATTCTAACTACTCATGTTTCTGAGTAATAAGCCTCGGAACCTCCGGGGAAAAAAACCCTATGCGGGGAAAAACACCCTAATGCGGGGAAAAAGGATCAAGTGCAGTTGGGGGGGGAAAAATAGTGGACCTATTTTTTGGAGTAGAGCACCTTGAGGGAAGCATTTTTTGTAATAGAACCCCTATCCACAAATTTGGATTTTCTGAGCTATGACCCCTTGAAAATTAGATTTTCAGTGTTTTTGGAAGTGAACGTAGGCCAAAGTTCGAAGCCAAAAATGGCTATAATCTGTGTTTTTGGATAGTTTTGAGTGCGTTATGATGTTTTAAGGCATCGTCTAGGCTTAGTTGGCAGGATTCTCTAGGCTAAGCTGGCAGGATTTTTTCTGAAAATCTCGATTTTTTATTGCCTAAGCCTGAGCCTAAGCCTAAGCCTGATACTAAGCCTAAGCCTGATACTAAGCCTAAGCCTAAGGCCCGTATTCACATACTAACACTAACACTTAAAGTTAGTGTAAACACTAACTTTAAGTGCTTCGTAGCACTAAATTTAGTGCTACGAAGCACTTAAAGTTAGGGTTTACACTAAGTTTAAGTGTTAGTGTTAGTATGTGAATACGGGCCTAAGCCCCATACTAAGCCTAAGCCCTAAGCCTAAGCCTAAGCCCAAGCCTAAATTAAGGCCAAGTTTGAATTTGGTCAAAAATTGGACGTTTCTGGCGAATTCGGCCAATTTTTCGGCTGGAACCCGGTCAAAAAGCCTTTGTTTTGATTCTAAAAAATTGTAAACAATAATCTGACACCATTTAGACACAATTAGAACGCAAAAATCAAGGGCTTCGGAAAAAAAATTGTAAAATGTCCCTCACTGAGGGTTCAGATTTCGGGGGGTCATATCTCAGAAAATCCAAAAAATGAAATAGGGGTTCTTGAAGCAAAAATGCTTCCCCCAAGGTGCTCTACTCAAAAAAATAGGTCCACTATTTCCCCCCCCCCAACTGCATTTAACCCGGGAAAAAACCCTACCACTTTTTCCGGTTGTTTTATTAGCAGTGAGTATAAACTAAATTTCATCGTGTTCTACAACTCTTAGGCGGCAGTATGGACCAAAAAACCCGTTTCTTCGACACCCATGTGACTCACAATAATACTTCAAAACTCGACCCGTGGTTGCTCTCGCCCCCAGGCCCCACACCCATACATGGGTGTGGGGGGGATTGTTCCCCCCAGAATGTTTTGAAGGTAGTTCAGGAAACAAAAATTGGTGGCTCACGAAGGTCACGAAGCACCAACGGCCGGAAACGTTGCTCCGCACGCCCCCCGCCCCCCCCCCGGTTGACGGCTCCACCCCACCCCCCCCCCCCCCCCCGACTTCTCAGCTGCACATGTGTGCCCACACCCACACCCACACCCCCGCAACTCTATGGCCCGTATTCACATACTAAGTGTAACGCTTAAACTTAGTGTTTACACTTAGTGTTAGCGCTTATAAGCGCTAAGTGTTATTCACAAACTTGACCTTTTAACATGCTAAACATACTTAAGCGCTTAGCGCTTAGCAAAGGCTTAGCGTTAGTTTGTGAATAACACTTAGTATGTGAATACGGGCCTTTGTTATCTTTTATCAAAGCCTATGCATGTATATTTTACAGCATGTATATTTTACATTATGCTGCCTTTGCATGTGTATATATATATATAATACGAGTACATTATATATGCTGCATTTACTTGCATGTTACACTGTCTGATGCGACGTTTACATCTTTTGTTTTTTGGCAGCATTTTTAGCTTTACGCTATCTTGGAAACCCTTGTGTAAAATTTCAATCGAGATAATTTTTTTTGGGAATGGTTTTTGTTACTTTTTGAAACGGTTCCCATACCAAATAAACCTACTTAACAAACTTTAGGTTTCAAAACTTTTCAGTCAAGTTTTCGCAAATTAACTGGAGAAGAAAAGTCGTTTCAAATTAGACTAGCTTTCATTTGATGTACATAACGTCAAATTTTGGTCGATTTGAAATTTCAACAAAATTTTTCAATGGGAAAAAAACTTTGAATCGATATCCAAAAAAATTCTATATGGATTTTAGTATTTTTTAAAACAGTTTTATGCAGCAAATTGCTAACTGCAACATTTTAAAAAGTCGTGTTTGTCTTTCCTTCTAAACTTTTTTAAAAAATTTCCAAAATACGTTGAGCAACATTGAATAATACACTATTTTTGAACCAATTCTTTGTTAGCTACTTTTTGGCGTCTGAAACTTTTCTCAAAAGATTTTAGCACTAAAAATTAGTTCGATTTTTTAGAAAATACGTATTTGTGGGCAAACTTCAGGTTTCTGAAAAAGGACTATAGTCTTCATTTTTCCAAGATTACTGTCAGCTGTGAAAGACGATCCGCATGAAAGTTTGCGAGCTATGTATTAGAGCAGATGTATATGGAGTTGCCGAACTTCTTGAATTGAATTATTATGATTTGCCTCAATATGAAGGGCTTTTTAAAACGTTACTTGCAATAAAAATTAACTAAAAATTTGCCACCACAAACAAAGATTCGAAAAAATGACACCTTTGCAAGATAATTGTCTTTAATTTGAGCTATCGATTGTTAACTTTGGTTAAGGCACCGTTGAGCTAGTCGTTTCAAAAATTAGACAAATTTTGCAAAATTTCAATTTTGATACTGTTGTGACCGGCTGGTCTTATAAAGTAACTACTGACTCGTCTAACTTAAGATCTGAAGTACTGAATTACCCAGGTTCGCTTCAGCTCGGATACAAGTGTGACCCTTAACTACGATTGCAGCACACAACAATAAGCAAATAACCTTTATTGAACGCACAGTAATACGCACAGGCACAAGCAAGCACTGATATATACGCACAGCACTGATATATACGCACAGCACGTAATGGGGCCTGCTACCGTACACCTTACGTATCTACCTATGACCTAAGCTCAGTGGCAGTTTGCCTTCCGGGTTAACCGTACTACCGTGTGCACCGTGCTTAGCCGTGTCGTAGCCGTATTAAACGTACTAGCCGTTTCAGCGGTGTTAGCGGTCTTAGCGAGGTGTTAGCCAACAGTCTGAGCGGTGTAAGCCGTGTAAGCGGTGGAAGGGTGAAAGCGGTAGAAGCGGGTGCAACCGTCTGAGCCGACCGACCTAACCGTACTGACTGAAAAGTAATTTTGCAGCCCCTTTTATAACTTCCAGTTGAAGGCGGGCCTAACTTTGATTGGCTGCGGTAGTGCGGTCTGAGCAGTGACTATTGCTTCAGCCAATGGGTGTAAATGTCAGGCTATGCAGCCAATAAACCTAAATGTCAAGCTAATTCAACCAATAGAATTAAATGTCAGCAAGCGAATAATCTTAAGGCATATACGTACGGTATGTCGTAGCTATACTGTTTGTGTGTGTAGGCTAGGTCTGCGTATATGTGTGACTGGGCCGCTGCAGCTGGCTGGCTGGCTGGCTTTACATGCGGCGTGTTCTGGGTTTGTCTACATCTGGGTTTGTCTAAGAACTAGATTGGCTGTTTAAATAACAGCTCTCAGCCAATCACTTTTTATCTCCGCCTACTCACTATACGTACAAGTATTGTATCAAATTACAAAGCCTACCGTAAAAATTGACACATTACAAACTTTTTGAAATATCTTTTTAGTTACCACATTATAATCATTCAAATTTATTTATTTATTACAGCAGAGCAATGACTCAAAGAAGAGAAATAGTCCAAAATTGATTGAAAATTGATTTCACTTTTAATTAGCCGAATTTGTTAGTTTTAACGTTTGTAAACAGAATTTTAAAAGAATAGCATGTCCAGCCATACGACCAGTAAGTTTTTTGGAACTAATGTATTTGGCTTTTAAAGCCCCAAATGTTACAAAAAATTAGAAATGAAGTGAATGAAGTTATTTTTATTGTAGTATCTTGACCACCACCACCTTTGCATTGCATTCATTCATTTATTGTAATTTTCCATAAATTTTAGCATTAGGGTGGTCTTG
This sequence comes from Trissonchulus sp. WLG1_4, assembly GCA_030248245.1. NCBI lineage: Eukaryota > Metazoa > Nematoda > Enoplea > Enoplida > Ironidae > Trissonchulus > Trissonchulus sp. WLG1_4. Next base: position 11,051 of record JASANF010017100.1, read on the forward strand.
ACGGCCCGTCTTGACTGAGGTGGTCGCGAGCTGGGCGTGCAATTACACAATAATTTTTAATCAATTGCATGGTTGTGCGTCATAATTGTACATTTACAGATTGACTACGCTACCGTAATAATGGGTAGGCGGAGCTTAACTGTGATTGGCTGCGAGCTGTTATTCATGAGGCCAATTCAGTTCTTAGACAAACCCAGATGTAGACAAACCCAGACTAAACCTTACATGCCAGCTAAGTCAGCCACTGTATGCATGTGTGAATGAGTGTGTATGTGTGAGTTGGCTGTCTGGCTGGCTGGCTGCCCAGCCAGTTACGCTGTCATAAATTTTGCTAAGGTGCTCCCAAAGCTCTCTAACATTGCAAAAATAGATGCCTGGTGCCTAACTTGGTTGCACTTGTGCAAAAAAACTTAGTTTGTTGAAAGTTACTCAAAGCGCTCCCTTCAATTTATGTCACGATTGTCAAAATAGTTACTTTTGTCCAAAAAAAGATGAAAAAATTGCTATAATCTTAGGAGAGCGGGGTCAATAATTTGTAAGATGAGAAGAGGAAATTCTCAACCAGGGCGGGTGGGGTACCCACAATTTTTTGTGCTGTTAAATATTATTTCAACTTTCATGTCGAGGTTTGCTTAGGTTCGAGGGCGCAACAAATAAGGACATAAAATGAATTCTGAACTCAGCCACAGCCAAATGAGCAGTGTATGCAAAATACTGATGTGCTGATCGAACTATTATTTTGTGAAATAATGCATTCCACAGGCCGTTGATGAGGTAGACTCGAAAAAGAAGAAATATTTATACCATTGCTAAGCCATCTGTCACACATCGCTGAAAAGTTCATTCTTTTAGTTTTAAGAGATCAATTAAATATTTAATTCAGTTGGACTGTTGCTAACCAATAAAATATTTAATTCAATTGGACTGTTGCTAACCAATATAGTTTTAATAGCGAAAATAGCAATTAAAAAATTGAGTAAAAAACTATGTATTATATTTTCGAATTTCAATCAAATCAGTTAAAATCACTTGTCCATGTGCGACCAAAATAAGCCTAAAGGGGTGAAAATTTGTCAACGTCGATGAGCTGTCAGTATAATGGCCAAAATCTATGAGTTTACGGAAAAATGGCTAAAAACCACTTGGTTGACAAAAATAAGCCTAATGGAAAAATTTTGCAAGTCAATGTGTTCAAAGCTATAAATTTAATTCACTTTTGTCACTATGTAGCTATTTTTTTCTGGAGTGCCATTTTAGACCAAACACTGTAAAAAACCATTTTCTATGCAAAAAATATAAAAAAAAGTTTTTAAAGCTAAATTAAAGCTTCTTTACCTGTAAAAAATAGCCGCAAAATTTTTAAACTTTAGAAAAATTGAAATTTTTGAAATTTAGCTTCAACTAAAGCGGAAACTTTAGAGATGATGTAATATTTACAACCAAACAAAAATTATGGGTTGCTGAACCTCGACCAGCCGACTCGATCCAAAAACCATTACCCAACACGTTTTCAAGTGTCATGGACCCTAAGTTAGTCACATAAAAAGCCTGCACATAAAATATAAACTATGGCAGGTTCGGTAGCGAAACTAAAATGCACAAACAGAACTGTAAAAAATCATTGATGATCAAGAAAAAATATGATGGAACCGGTTGGAACCGGCACCATGCCGGTTCCGGTTCCGGTTCCACAATTGCTGCCGGTTCGGTTCCGGTTCCGGTTCCGGTTCCATACGGTTACAGTGGAACCGATCCCATTTCTAAATTCAACGTTAGGTGCTGCTTAATATAGTTACGATTACAGCGACTTAGCATTTACCACAAAATCTGGGTCTTGTTGCGAGACAGTCGGTTTGAGTTTATCAAATTGTAACTTTAATGGTTCTTGTGTCTGTTTTTGCGTAGCAACTGTTTGTGTAATATCGTATTCGTCGTTTACCTCGGTGTCCCTTTTGCTCCTCGCGTCTCTGACAGGTAGGGATGTTTTCAGTTATCGAAATCTTAATCAGTTCAGTTAATCAGTTAACTGATTAGGTTAAAATTAAATCAGTTCAGTTATCAGTTAATGTTTTGCTCAGTTTTGCTAAATTTTAATCAGTTCAGTTACAGTTAAGTTAACTTAACTGTAACTGATAACCTTAACTGAAAATATTTTCAGTTATTTCTTTAAAAATGCTGGTTTTTTTCCGCTAATCCCGATATTTGCTAAAATTTTCACGTAGTTTCTACTAAATTAGAACTTAATTAACTTCTAATTATTAACTATTTAATTACTAATATTTGAATCTACTCAAAACAAAAAACCTCTTGTCAACATGGGATCAAACATTTATTTCAAAACGAAAACTTTAAACTTATGTAACAACTGCCAAGTTGCAACTGTAAATGACATGAACTCTTGGAAGAATGGGTGCAAAGCAATGCCCAGAATAGAATAAAACATAAAACAATGAATCAAATAAAATAACAGGCAGAACCTTAAGTGGTTCTAAACTGGAAATTCAAGTCTGATCATTCATTTAATTGGCGTTTTGTCCTTTCAATGCTTTTAGCGACAATTCTACAGAGACAAAAACTTGAAAATCATTGCAAAAAGTAAACAAGCAGAACGCCACAAAGGATTTTATGCATGTTTCGACGCATAACTGAAAATGACTTTCAGTTATTGCATTGAACTGAAAAGAATATCAGTTAACTGATTTCAATCAGTTTTTTACAACCGAAGCAGTTCAGTTACAGTTAAGTTAACTGCTTTTAGGAATTGTGCAGTTAAGTTATCAGTTTTTAACTGCTTTTCAAAATCAGAGCAGTTCAGTTATCAGTTATTATCAGTTAACTGTAACTGCTTAACTTTAACTGAAAATGAATCAGTTAGCAGTTAACTGAAAACATCCCTACTGACAGGGTCCATGTTACAAGTCTTACCTCCTTGAAGTGGTGCATAGTTTAGCATGGCCATCCGAAAAAGCAGTAACACAAAAACACCAGCATTACTAAGTTCGCCTGCCAGTAACCCCAAAAACCTAACACAATTAAGAGCATTTGAGTTGTGCAGTAACACAAAACACCAGCATTACTAAGTTCGCCTGCCAGTAACCCCCAAAACCTAACACAATTAAGAGCATTTGAGTTGTGAATTTTTCCTGTGGTATCGGGGAAGAAAAGAGGATACAGAGCAATAACAGTATTGGCGCGATTGTAGTACGCCGAGACACAGCGGTTATCCATCTGTTTTGAGGTTCGTTTGTTCTCGTTTTGGTTAGAAAATCTGGTACTTCCTACTCATTGCATACCGTACACTGTGTAGTGGGGCCGTCAGGAAGTGATATTTCGCTTCGGTCTTCCTTCGAATCCACAATAGGGATGTTTTCAGTTAACTGGTAACTGATTCCTTTTCAGTTAAAATTAGGCAGTTACAGTTAACTGATAGTAACTGATAACTGAACTGCTCTGATTTTCAAAAGCAGTTAAAAACTGATAACTTAACTGCGCAGTTCCCAGCAGCAGTTAACTTAACTGTAACTGAACTGCTTTGATCGTGAAAAACTGATTAAAAGCAGTTAACTGATTTTATTTTCAGTTACATGCAATAACTGAAAATTATTTTCAGTTATGCGTCGAAACTGTTTTTGATTTTTTGTTTTTGTATGCATAGCTGAAATTCGTGTATTCAGTTCAGCTGTGGCATGTGGGAACATTTCGAAAATCTATGCATCCCACTTTTTTACGTGTGTGCTTGTTCGTTTTACTCTCGCGCATACAGATTTTGTTTTTGTACACACTGCATTTTTGATCAAGCCTTAAAGTCAATAGATTTTTGGTTGTCGGACAAAACACTAAGTTCTGCTGCCATTCGCTTTCTTTTGCCCACTCGCCCTCAACAGCGTATAAGAAAGTGTGCACCGACTTTTTCCTGTCGCTACCTCAGTAGCGACAGGACTTTACATTTGTTTTGCTCTACGTAAATTGCACGTCTTACATGTATTCACTGTGTAAAATTTGTGTGCGTGTTTGTGTGTAATTTTTCTACATGGTGTGACCGTGCGTGAGCTGGCCCAGGCGGCCAGCCAGCTAGCTTCGGTTTGTTATTGATAGCTAGCTTACTGTAGGGCTGAAATGGCCAAATTAGTCGTTTTCTATTGTTCTTTAAAGCCCTAAACATATTTTTTGACTGACGCTGCAATTATCCAAAACTAGGTATATAATGAATTTAAATACTTCCAGAATTATTCAAAACAAGCAGCAACCAAAAAGAAAAAGTCATCCCAAAACTAAGTAAACCGCACCTAAACGGCAGTTTCAAATATATTTGAAAACAACTTTCTAACCAGAAAATCTTAATTATTGTGGCATAACAGTTTTACTGGTACCTCGAGTACGCGTTTATTACAGTGTAGTTTATTCTCTAAGCTTAATGTTTAAGTAGTTGCTGTACAAAACTTCGTCAATCAGAGACTAATTTCGGGTGCATGAGCTAGACTGGAAGATACAAACAGATTGCATTTACAACTATGAGTCTGCACTGGCTTATAGACGCAAATACGGACAGGTATAAACCAAGCTTGAGGCATTTTAAACCATGGTGTACCTACTTCAGAAAACCGTGTGTGGATTGAGTGAGGTAGATTTAAAAGGACTACGTTTAAATCTGGCATCGAGTTGGCCACGTGAGCGAGGTGCCGATCAAGTTTTATCGTTTAATCCCTGCATTGTTTAAAAAAAATGTTAACGGCTTAATAAGAATAATAATTGGGGCTGCCAGAGTTGTGGGTTCTGTTGGGTGCAGTGTTATTAAGCATTCTCCAAGTCCACACAAAAAGTCCCAGGCACGATCCTCTACACCATTTTTTCTTTTTTATTTCAGAAGATAGGGAAATTGTTGCTCAACATAATTATTTAAAACTATATTCGACGTAAAATTTACAAACGTTTTACAAAAATACCAAAAAACTTTTGTAAAAGTTGAAAAAATGTGAGCGACAGGTCAATCTTCCTTTGAAGGGACTTCTTCTAGCTGATGTCTGTTCTACCGATTATATGTTGCACTGACTATTGGTCATGACTTCAATTCTGCTTTGACCATGGATCAAAACTCAAAAAATAAATTTTGCATAAAATTGCTGCTTGTTAGTCTTTACGGCTCGTGGTGCAGCACTGGCAGCCGCATTAAACTAGGTAGTAAACGCTTAATAAAGAAGCAATATTATCCCAAAAGGAGGCTAGGTACTATAATATAAAATATGCGAAAGTGAATTAAGTTTTATTGCTTAGAGAAGTTTTTGGTTTTTAAGTATAAGGAAATTTAATCGTACGACTGCATGTGGTAGGTATCAATGCGTGCTACAGTAGGTATATACCAACTGAATTTACTTGCTACAGACTCCAGAGTCAAAGCGGAGCCGGAGTCATTTGATTCCGGCATAGATGTTGTATGCTTTAATTCCGAAGTGCAGTGACTACGACTTTGCTTTTACACCGGAGTCTGTAGCAAGCAGTTTGGCTGTACTGTCCTACTTTTACTAGCAGTAGACTGGTAGTAACTACGTAGAAACCAAAATTATACCTACTTGTGAATGTCCAAATAGCTGAACAGGAAACCAGCACTTTTAGGGAAATAACTGAAAATATTTTCAGTTAAAGTTATCAGTTACAGTTAAGTTAACTTAACTGTAACTGAACTGATTAAATTTTGGAGAAATTAACTGATAACTGAACTGATGTAATCTTCAGCTAAACAGTTAACTGATTAACTGAACTGATTAAGATTTCAGTAACTGAAAACATCCCTAATCCACAACGCTAGGCGCCGTTTCCTTGGCTTCAGTCAAGGGCAGATGCAGGACAACAGTGGATGGGTCGGGTTTCGCTAGCCACGGGTGACTTAACAGTTCTCGTGCAGTCATTCGTTGGTTAGGATTAAGCAAAAGAATAGACTTAAGCAGAATTTTAGTATCCGGGGATAATTTCGGTTCAAGGCGGAATATCAGTCTCCCTGTCATTATCCGCGCCACCATCTGGTGTATATCCGGGCCGAAAAATGGGTACCGCCCGGTTAATATTGCAAACAATGTGACTCCGACTGTCCGTGAAAACCCAATTATTCGTAGTAACGTCCAAGGCGAATATACCACGTCTGTGAGCAAAGGCAAGCACTTCAATCATTTGTTGAAAATATGCGCGTGCTTGCACTTCTTCTCGTAGAAAGCGTTTATTTACTACGTATTGGTGAAGTAGGCCATGGTGCGTTGGTAGACTGAGAACGTATTGACCTCCGTTCCACAGACAGTACATGTGGGTTCCATGTGGTAGTATTTTATCAGCAGCGTTTGGAATAGGGTCCTCCGTGTTGGGGTCCGGCTTTGAGATTTTGAGATTCGCTCCGCGAGTTCGGTAAAGGTGCGGTGTCTTTCTGGGGTTAGTAAAGTCCCCCAAACCGGCGGCGGTCCAAACAGGGTGTGATCGCGGTTTGCGTCTGCTTCTTCCATTCTTAAAAACACATTGTGGTTACATTTCTTGGCAGCGTTGACACTGTCATCTTTTCCAGTAGCCTCCAGCATTGCTTTTTGTAAAAGCCTGGTTCGTCTCAGTCCTAAGGATTCTACAGTATTATCTTCTAAATTAATACAGTCGTTTGGGCAAACTAAGGCAACTTTCCCTGTCCCATACAACTTGACCCTCCATGACCCATTCAGTTCATCCGTTGTGTCAGCCACTTCTGCAGGCCAGTACTTACCATTTGCAGTGTTTACCCAAACCTTTCCTTTCGCAGAAACACCTGTCGCAGGCGAGCTAGGTAAGTCTACCGTATTATTCGATTTCGTTTCTGACATAGCTTTCGGGTCACTCGTCTCGTTGTCGCGGTGTCTTGCCTCAGTATTAGCCTTTATTCTTGCTACTTGCTTCGATACGGGCTTTAGAGAATTAACATAGACTCGTCGTTTGTTGCCGCTTCCAGTTGAGGGTCGTAAAATGGCATTTTTGCTTGTCGGCATTTTTACTATTCGAAATGGACCATGCCACAAGTGCGTCAGTTTCTTTGACTTACCTTTGCCAACTGCTGGCACGTACAGCCATACGCAATCACCTACCGTGTACGCTTGGTGTTTGGAAGTTCTGTCATAGTTAGATGTTTGTTTCATTTGAGCTTGTTCCTGTTGTGCCACAGCACAACAGGTCTTTAATTTTGATTTTGGAGATTAACACAGAGCTTACACTGAATTCTATTGTAAGTACGTTCGTTTAGTTTACATTCTTCAAGAAAAGGGCGTGCGTCACATTTGCAGTAACAGTAACATTCTTGCACAGTCGTATTTAGTGCGCGTTTGTTTTACACTATGTATCAGTTTTTAGTGCCGGGCGTCACATCATAACGTCACTAAGGTAGCCGTCATCAACAACACTGAACACAGTTTGTTTGTACTAATTAGATCAATATTGCAATAATGACTTGAATAAAACAAACAATAGTCATTACCTATTTGATTATTAAAAAAAACTTAATTTTACATTTTTTTGCCGGAAAATAGCCTCAACTACTGTGCTGTGTACAGTGTTAAATAAATATTAGTGACGCAACGGTCGTTGGGTGACCTTCAATTAAAACGGCTGTCTGACAAGTGAACCGGTGACAGTTTCGGTAATTTTGAGAAGCTTAAGTCATTTTCATACTAGCTTTTGGCAGTTGGCACTAGCATCAAGAATGATAATGTTGGAAAAATATTCCCGCTGCACAACAGGTTTTAACTGGCCTCTGGTCAGTTTACTTGGAAATTCAGTCTTGATACTTACTGAAGGTTTTGCCGCAGACTGGG
>JASANF010017101.1:0-13502 GCA_030248245.1 Trissonchulus sp. WLG1_4
TTTAGTTTGATTCACAATTAATTTAGTCTACCTGTAGTAGATCTAGCCGACGCTGACGCAGTAGGAGTACCGGAATTGGGGGTGGGGGTGGACGGGTTGCTGGCCATGGCTAGAACAAGAGTACACACATTAATAAATAAATAAAGTGTGATATTGGCCATAGAAAATAAAACTAATACAAAACAGTTGATACTACAAACTAAAAGTGGTATGTGTTATGGTTATTACGTATGAAGAGTGCACTTATACTAAAATTAGTAGTGATTGCGACTTCTTCCAGACCGTACACCTGGTGGGTAGGCGACTCATCAGTGGAGCTACCGCCAGGGACATGCTTTTTGAATTAATAAAAACAAAAAATAAAAAATGTAAAAAGTATAATAAAATTGGTTTCGTCGCCAGTCGCCTCATCTAGGTGCATGTTAGTAAAATAAAAGACAGTAGGTAAAGGAAAATAAGTATTAACCATAGAATAAACGTTCAGGAGATATAAAGCCATATTTCTTATGGATGCTTAACTTAGCACAAGTAGTAATAAATGAGGTTCTAAGACGTCTCTTGCTATATCCCTTACAAAGCAGGTTGTCAATTAATCTATTGGTTCGAAATTTGAAATCAATAACGTTACTACATACTTTCCAGAAGCGAATCAATTCGTTTCGGAACGTATTATAAGCACAATTACTGGACATATTTCCAGTGAGATCCGGGAGCGAAATAGTAGTGAAATTAAAATCATCACGTTTGTCAAAGATGCTAACGCAAAATTTATGTTCGGAAACATTGATAGTCATGTCAAGTACATCCGCCTTCTCATTAGTGCTATTAATTTTTTTAAGTGTTAAACTATCTGGATAAATATCTTTATATATTTCGTTAAATATGTCATCATCATTGAGGAGTGTAATATCATCAATGTATCTATACACGTGTTTGAGTTTTTTGTAGCTGTTGTTATTTTTTAATAGATTTTTCTTTGACGTATTTAAATTCAAAGCCAAAAAGTACTAAGTTAGCAATAAACGGGCCTACATTAGTTCCCATTGGTATACCGATTTTTTGTCGTAATAGTTTGTCACCGCATAAAAAATAGCTATTTTCCACGATCCAGCGAGTTAGTTTTAGCATTAGCTCTTTATCGGTACCAACACCATTAGTGTAGTTAGAAAACCAGTTAGCATAGTTGCCATGTAAGGCCAGTCTAGACTGTTTATTGAAGGCAATTTTCAGTACAATTTCCATTGACGTCATAATGTCGTCGTGTACAAGATTGGTATATAATTGACCAAAGTCATAAGTATTGATAGTTTTTGCTTTTTTGCTTCTGTTCAATTCGTCAATATCATCAAGTATTCGTTTATTGCTATCGATGATCCAGTATGGAGATATATTCCATTGACTAGAATGTAAGCTATTACAATAATTTTCTACTTTTTTCTGGATTTTCTTGTATCCAAAACTTAAAGCACGAGACATTGGTTTTGTGCACGATTTGGCACTAGAAATAATAGTTCGGAATCCAATTGGGTTTTTGTGAAATTTAGGTATCATTTGAACAAATGGTAGTTGTTTGTCGTCCATCGTCACATTGAAACCGTACAAAGAGGATTCTGTAGATAGTTTATCAATCAATGAGTCAGTAGTGATATTATTAACCACTTCGTAAGTGTGGCTGTTTTTAGTAATTCCCATTTCTTCCAGCAATTTATCAATATAAAAAACTTTGCAAACAATTGCAAAATTTTGGGAAGCTTTGTCGACAACAGTGAAGACAAATCTATCTTGCAGTTCTTTGATTTTATTCTTGAGTTTTAGAACATTGATGGGTTTGTTTTCTTTTCTTATGAACTTATTATCAGTTAGTTGCTTATCGGCTAGGGCAATGACATTATATTTCCAATCTCGGAAGCTAGTAATATCGTATTTCTTTTTATCTGATATTTTGGTCAAGTAATCATCAAGAGCATCATCAAGAGCCACAATAACTTCATCTTTGTTAGTCGGTCAATATTTGTACCGTTTTTTGCAAGTTTTTGTTCTTTAAACTCTTCATAGTTGTACAGTAAAACTTTGCTTAAGGTGGTACTAACGAATGTGCAGTGTTTTTCAAAAGGCTAGTATTCAATAATTAATTAATTTTAGAGCATATTCTTTATATCGTTAGAAAGCCCCACTTTTCTTCTCTTTAATCTTTTCGTGTTTTTACATTTCAGTGTAATTTTTCCCCAAGACTCAAGATAACCTCCTTCACTTTAACCACATTATCTTTAGAAAATATCCCCACTCGTTTTTTTCCTTTTCTAAAAATAGTTTGTAGATCGGTGTTATCGCTTTTGAAAATTTTAGAGAAAGTCAAATACGTGATTTTTCACGAAAATGTCATTTTCTCAACGTAGAAACGACTTATCAACTATATCAAAAAAACGGGTGGGGATATTATGTCAGTGCATAACTGCAAAAAGTTTAGTAGTTGTTGGCTGATCTTGAGTTTCATAACTGTGGCGCAAAAATTAGTCAAAAAAACCGCTGATGGGGTGTATTCAAATGATAAGAGCAGTAAAATTGCAAAAGATAATCTGCTTTTAAATATGGTTTTTTAAAGCTAGAAGGTGTAAAAAAAATGTAAAAAAAGACCGCTCTAGTTTATGTTGAGGTTAAGTGCAGTTATGGTAGTTTAAAAAAACACCTAAAAACGCAATTACCCCCTTAAGTAAAGTTTTATTGTACAACTGTAAAGTTGATTTGTATGGCATGTGTTAAAAGTAGACCAATTTGGCTTTTTTGAGCACTTTCAAATCTGGCCACTTTTTGAAGAGTTTAAAGAACAAAAACATGCGAGAAATGGCAAAAATATTTAAAAGTGAATTATCTAGACCCAGAATGCACGATTTTATGATTTGTCAATTATTAAATGAAATATACGGTTTCAAAGTAAAATTCTATCACTCAACTTTCGAGTTCTATATCTGGGCAAAAATATAAGCAATTTGAAAAGTTTTCATTTTGGGTCTAGAAAATTCGCAAAAATTTATTCATGTTCATTTTTGTGTTTATGCGCTGCGCATGCGCTTACAAAGTGCCAAAACTGTCAAATTTCCATTCTCCTGTTGTGAGTTTGGCTTGTTGGCTTGCTTGCTCCAAAAATTTTTCACATGATCCTGCTACTTCATTTGCCACTTTGTGTATATGAATCAACTTTTGACAGACTTATATTCAAAAAATACAGTTTGAATCATCAAATTTTTTTCAAAAATTTAAAAACCACTGCCATTCCTTAGTACCACCTTAGTGGTACTAACGAATGAGTGTTTTTCAACACCTAGTATTCAATAATTAATTAAGTTTAGAGCATATTCTTTATATCGTTAGAAAGCGCTACTTTTCTTCTACATTTAAGTAAAATTTTATTGTACAACTGTAAAGATGATTTGTATGCACGTGTTAAAAGTAGACCAATTTCTTTTTTAGCACTTTCAAATCTGCCACTTTTTGAAGAGTTTAAAAACAAAAACATTCGAAAATGCAAAAATATTTAAAAGTGAATTATCTAGACCCAAAATGCTCGAATTTATGATTTGTCAATTATTAAATGAAATATACGGTTTCAAAGTAAAAAGTGTCTATTCACACTCAACTTTCAAGTTCTATATCTGGGCAAGAACATAAGCAATTTAAAAAATTTTCATTTTGGGTCTAGAAAATTTGCAAAAGTTTATTCATGTTCATTTTTGTGTTTATGTGCTGCGCATGCGCTTAGAAAAGTGGCCAAAACTGTCAAATTTCCATTCTCCTGTTGTGTAGTTTGGCTTGTTGGCTTCTTCTCCTAAAATTTTTTACATGATCCTGCTAACTTCATTTGCCACTTTGTGCATATGAATCAACTTTTTACAGACTTTATATTCAAAAAAATACAGTTTGAATCAACTAATTTTTTTCAAAAATTTAAAAACCACTGCACATTCGTTAGTACCACCTTAAATTCTTATTCTCCTGTTGTGTAGTTTGGCTTATTGGCTTAGCTTGCTCCTAAAAATTTTTCACATGATCCCGCCAACTTAATTTGCCATTATGTGTATATGAATCAATAAAGAGACCTGATTTTTAAAAAATGCCGGTTGAATCAACTAAATTTTTTTAAAAATTACAAAAAACTGCACATTCGTTAGTACCACCTTAAGGGGGCGCTTCGGGGGAATCAAGGATTTGGGCCGTATTTTTTAAAAACAGCCAAAATGACCTATTATTCTTGAAGAAAAGTTGCCCAAAATACTATTTCTGATGTTTTGACGCGCATATCTCTATAGCAAAACATTTGGAAAAAATTGGACAATTTACTGATTTTATTCGACTTTTACACAAATTCAGCAGGTAAGCCAGTGCATCAACGCTTTTTGAGGTTTTCCAAACAGACGATACGTATTTTATACAACGATACGATACAACTATATTTTATTAGTTGTAATGAAAAATTAAAACAATTTTATTGCGTTCTGTGCAAAAAAATCGCACAAGAAACCATTTTCAGAAGCAGCAGACTCAAATATAGGCTGTGTGAATACAAAACCATTTTTTCGGCATTCGATTATAAAATGCTGGTAAGATACTTTTCTACAAAATTTTGCACAATTATAGTCTTAGGCTCTGCGCAGTTGAACAATTTTTTAATTTTTTAAAATAAAGCTTAGAAATTTTTTTATATGAATCTTATTGCTCAGAGTTCGACTTCGAAAACACATAATGACATTTTTTATCCAAATCCGACATAAATGTTAAAAACCAAAATAATGTTCAACTAGGAAAGCACATAAGCTACATTTTGGTATATAAAGTGTGACTTTACGTAAAGTATAAGCAGAGTTATCGTTTGCCGAATATTCACTCACGTTTGGTGCTCTGGGAGTCACGTGACAGGATCACGTGATTTGAAATTTCGCCTCCAGTGTTTTCTTGTGCCATACTATATATATGTATAGTACAGTTTGCCATTTGCCAACTTTTTTGCCAATTTTCGATGTAACCCCCGATTCCCGGAGCGCCCCCTTAAGGTGGCGCTCCTGAAATGTGGGTTTTGGCCATTATTTTGAAAATACGCAAAAATAAACATGCATCGCAAGAACAAAAGTTGTTCAGAAGTGAATTTCCTTTAATTTGATACCCATATTACATGAAAAATTTTTCCGCAATTTTTGAGCTTTTTTCTGTAAGAAAAATAAATTTTCACGTAAATGGCTATATAAGCCAGTGTATTTACACGTAAGTGATGATTTTTGAAGATTGAAAAACACTAGTAGCTGTGTTTTACTTGCATATACTTTAAAATATTTGGTCTGTTACTGAGTGTGGCGTAAATTTTTTGTAAAATAAAGCTGTATTTTCTGCATGATGCTGAAATAAAGTGCGTGTGAGTATAAACGCAAATTTCGGCTTGCGATTTCAAAAAATTGGTTCGAAAAAAACGTAAATTTTGGCACATTAATGCACCTCGTTGTCTTCGAGCGGTCGCAAAATTTGATTTTGAGCGAATCGAAAGTGTTTAAGAGATTTAGTTAAATTTACGTTTTTCAAAAATCGTGATTTTGCTGTTTTTCAATATATCAATCATATTCATCAAAAATAAGATTTTGCGACCGCTCGATCACGTTATCACGCAAACTGCCAAATGGGTGAACATTGAGCAAAAAAATATTAAAAATTTATCAATGCACATTGTTAGACACAAAATAGCAGTCGAAAAATGATTGAAACGGCAAGATTAATTTTTAGGTCAATTTTTGCCCGCAAACCGGCTTTTACCAAAAACTGTTTTCGATTTGGTACATGTTTAACATTATCTGAACATCTGTGTAACATTGCTTAGCTACCTAAATTGTTTTTTACTATGGTCTTGGGTCCCCAAAATTCTGCAAAGTTTCAGCGCAATCGGATAACGCAGCGCAAAGCTGCTGGCTCAAAAATTATACTGAGCAGTGCTCACGGTAATTTTCGGCATTCGATATCACTTTGCTGCTTCAACCGATTTGGTTAAAATTGGGCATGAAGATAGCCTATCATTGTGCGCAGTTGAACATTCTTTTATTTTTTCAAAATAATGTTCTAGACCATGATACCACTGCTTTTAGTGCTAAGAGACCGACGTCGAAAATACGAAAATTGCAATTTTAACAAATTTGAACTGAATAATAAAAAACAAAAATAATGTTCAACTAGAGGAGCGCAAGGGCTACATTTTGATATATAAATCATGATTTTAAAACAAACACTATTAGTTATCGCTTGCCGAAAATTCACTCACGCGGAGTGCTCTGGCAGTCACGTGACATTATCACGTGATTTAAAATTTTTTACACAGGGGTTATTTCATACCATACCAATTACTTTTTTAGTAATATTTAAGTATTATCAACTTTTTGCTGACTTTTGCGGCATTTCCCGATTCCCGGAGCGCCCCCTTAAGCAAAACAAAGCTGCTAGTGTTTTTCAAGCTTCAAAAATCATTACATACGTGTAAATCTACTTGCTTATGAAACTATTTTCGTGAAAATTTTTCCGTCCGTAACCATTTTTACTTCAAGAACCCCTATTTCATTTTTTGGATTTTCTGAGATCAGAAATTTGAACCCTCAGAGAGGGATGTTTTCGCAGTTTTTTCCGAAGCCCTAGTATATATTTCTGTTGTAATCGTGTCTAAATGGTGTCAGTCGCAATTTTTTAGGATCAACAAAGGCTCTTTGACCGGGTTCCTGCCGAAAATTTGGCCAAATTCGCCAGAAACTTCAAAATTCAACTTCATATTTTGTATTTAGGCATACTTTTGCACCAGCTTGCCATTGTGTACCTAAAACTGCCGTTTTTTGACTAGTCACATTTCAGGAGCGCCACCTTAAAGCATCGTCTAGGCTTAGTTGGCGGGATTCTGTAGGCTAAGTTGGCAGGATTTTTTCTGAAAATTTCGTTTTTTTTATTGCCTAAGCCTGAGCTTTATTTCAGCATCATGCAGAAAATACGGCTTTATTTCACAAAAAAATTGCACCACACTCATTAAAACACCGAAAATTTTTAAGTAGGTTCAAGTAAAACACAGCTGTTAGTGTTTTTTAATTTTTCAAAGTCATTACATACGTGTAAATGCACTGGCTTGTAAAGCTATTTCCATGAAAATCTATTTTTCTTGCTGAAATAAGCTCAAAATTTTTCAAAAATTTTTACATGTGATATGCACATCAAATTGAAGGAAATTCAAGCCTGAGCAAATTTTGTTCTTACGATGTATGGTTATTTTTGCGTATTTGAAAAATAATGGCCAAAACACATTTCAGGAGCGCCACCTTAAAACATCATAACACACTCAAAACTATCCAAAAAGAAAGATTATATATAGCCATTTTTGGCTTCGAACTTTGGCCTGCGTTCACTTCCAAAAACACTGAAAATTACGTTTTCAAGGGGTCCAGAAAATCCAAATTTGTGGACAGGGGTTCTATTACAAAAAATGCTTCCCTCAAGGTACTCTACTCCAAAAAACAGGTCCACTATCACAGGAAAACGGGTTAAATGCAGCTGGGGGGGGGGAATAATGGACCTATTTTTTTGAGTAGAGCACCTTGGAGGAAGCGTTTTTGCTTCAAGAACCCCTATTTCATTTTTTGGATTTTCTGAGATACGACCCCCCGAAATCTGAACCCTCGGTGAGGGACGTTTTCGCAATTTTTTTCCGAAGCTCTTGTTTTTTCCGTTCTAATCGTGTCAAAATGATGTCAGATTATTGGTTACAATTTTTTAGAATCAAAACAAAGGCTCTTTGACCGGGTTCCTGCCAAAAAATTGGCCAAATTCGCCAGAAACGACCAATTTTTGACCAAATTCAAACTTGGCCTTAATTTAGGCTTGGGCTTAGGCTTAGGCTTAGGGCTTAGGCTTAGTATGGGGCTTAGGCTTAGGCTTAGTATCAGGCTTAGGGCTTAGGCTTAGGTTCAGGCTTAGGCTTAGGCTCAGGCTTAGGCAATAAAAAATCTAAATTTTCAGAAAAAATCCTGCCAGCTTAGCCTAGAGAATCCTGCCAACTAAGCCTAGACGATGCCTTAAAACATCATAACGCACTCAAAACTATCCAAAAACAAAGATTATAGCCATTTTTGGCTTCGAACTTTGGCCTACGTTCACTTCCGAAAACACTGAAAATGCAATTTTCAAGGGGTCATATATAGCTCAGAAAATCCAAATTTGTGGATAGGGGTTCTATTACAAAAAATGCTTCCCTCAAAGTGTTCTACACCAAAAAATAGGTCCACTATTCCCCCCCCCAACTGCACTTGATCCCTTTTTTGTAATCTCATTGTTTTGCGTAGAATTTGGCAAAAACGCGTTTCTAGACATGAAAATGGCGTCTTGACTCGTGACTTTGTAATAACTGGATTTTAACCTTTTCCTGTTTTTTTGAAACATTTTATTTTCAGCGTTCTGTATTTTTCGTCATATTTCTTTCATTAATTTTGGTATCATTTAAGTTTTTTTTTTCTACGTTTCACTTGCGTTTTCACGCTTAAAATAATTTATTAACTAATGTTTCTATGCCTACTATCTACCTATGCATCCAAGAAACTAATTAAACTACACCTTTCCCCTCCCCTTTTTCCCCAACCTCATACCCCACCTTTTATACCAACCCTAACAACATATACCCCATTCATTATACTTTTTGGAATTTATTTATTATATATATTAGTTAGTTGGTATAATTCTATTTATTTATGTATATACTTATTCTATCCCACCCAGTTTCGACTGTTGGTGATTATTCTATCCCACCCAGCTTCGGCTGTTGGTGTTTATTCTATCCCACCCAGCTTCGGCTGTTGGTGATTAATCTATCCCACCCCATTTTACTGCTGGTGGTTTTGCTTAGTGTTAATTATTCTATCTGAATCTATCACTAACGGTATATTCACACCTTAGTATCTTGTATCCCCTTTATTTTCTACAATCTTATTATTATCACGTTACAAATTTAAAATGTAAAACTTTACCTCTTACCTATACCGTTCGTGATAATTATATGTTCCATTTACTTCTTCTAATAAATCTAATCTAATCAAACAAATCTAATAAATTTTTTATAGACAAGCGAAAACGGGCAGCCGAACTACGTGCGCTTGCTGACCGAGGCGATGCCGAGCTCGAGCTTGAGGAGCCTAGCAATGCCAAGAATCCCAGACTTGACAACCAGTCCGAGACTGTCTCGTTCGAACATCAGCTTAAAGCGATTGAGCTCCGAGTTAGCCAGTTGGAACGAACTGTACGATACAATGAACAGAACAGCAAAAATCATAACATTGTCACTGAGGCCAACGAATCTCCTGAAAGTTTGTTCGAAAATGTGATGAAATTTATTCGAAACGAGATTTTGCCATCTGATGTCATGTCGAGAAATGCAAAACTGATATGTTGGGATATCTTAATCATGTGAAGAATCAGCTGATAAACCAAAAGGTTTATTCAGCTAAATCTGTTAAGGTTAATGATGCTCCTTTCGACCCAGTTATTACTATTAATGATGTAGATTATACCGTATACAATCTACCGGATAAGTACACATCACTCGCCGGGCATAAGTTCGGTCAGTAAGTGGTACTTGTCTACAGAAAGGACGTATTCACTACCTGTACTGTTTATCGGTGTACGGACCGTGCACTTAAACTTTGATTATAGTGTTCATAATTAGTTATCATTACGTATACACTCACACTTATTTCTATTTCTAATTTTCATCACACTAATATATTTTTAAACACTACTATTTAATCTTTTAGTTTTCATAGAAAGTTATTTTACACATAATAAACTATAATTTATGAAACCTATTTACTAACGGTAACACTAACTTTTAAAAACTAAGCTAATTTGTTTAATAACAAAAGTTATAAGAAAATTATATCAAATTTAATTATTGAGTCATAGACCTAAAAATAGAAAATGGCTATATTTAGTTACATTAATTGCAGCTTATCATTGATCTAACCTTATATCTATCAGATTTTCTAAAAAACACTTGTTTATTGGCGCTATTGAATTAGTATTTTCTTATTATTACTAGCCAGATAGCCATTTTTAAAAATTCATATGAATCGTGAACTTTAAGTACATTTACAGGCGGGAGAAAAGTAGAATGTATACGGTTTCTGATATCGGAATTGTGACCTTTAACCTGTTGGTTGTTGCTGAATCATAAAGGGTACTAATAAATTATTTGAACAGTTGCCAGCGTCCTTAAATTGAATTTTATCGACTTAATCGTATTGTGTCTGTCCGGTTATTCCGGTTTGATATCCATCAAAACTATCCGGCGCTCTTATGTGTATAAGTATAGTTGGATTTTCAATAGCGCTTACGGATAATTTGTAACTTAGTAAGGTTAATAGTACCTGAATTCATTAGAGACTTGTGGATCCTATGGGTCTAATTCCCATGGGTGGTAGATCTTCAATGCTTTATTAGTCGAATGTAACCTTTTGGTTAGATCTGGTTTAACTATCGTCCATGCCACGGGTAGATAGGCTATGCTTACCAAAAAGCAACGGGTTTTGGGACGATGCACCCTACTTATATTGGGCACGGTTATTGGACATATTTATCATAAGCATCCCCTAGGTGGCTTCTTACGTTTCGGTCCGGGCGTAAGGTAAAATAGGTCCAGTTTTGGTGCAAATACTATGAAACCATGTAACAGTCGCAAGTGCTTAACATGCAACTACGTGGACGCTTGCACTACCTTCAGTGACGCCTACTCTAACAGACAACATAATATTACTAACTATCAGCCACAAGCCATTTTGGATTGCAGCGCCACTAATATTATATACTTAATCACTTGTAATGACTGCAATATTCAATATGTTGGTGAGACCAAAAGATCTTTGAGAGAACGTTTCGGAGATCACAGGAGATCTATAGAAAGTAATAGCATTGGTTGCAAATTACTTTCTACACACTTCAAATCTGGAACTTGTAAGAAATACTCTGTAAAAATTATAGAAAAACTAGCTGATCATGATGACGATGAGGTTGATAAAGAAAAAAGATTAGAAAGAGAAGATTATTGGATCAAAACACTTCGCACAAAGTTCCCATACGGACTAAACGATCGTATTAGAAAAGAAATTTCTAATTTATCTATCTATAGTCATTTCAACAAAATTGAACGATACAGTCACCAACGAGGCAAAAAGAAGACTCGTCAACTCAGAAAACAAAACAACGATATTAATAAATTTATTAGCGACATGATTCAAACGATAAAAACCGACATCAAAGCATTCAGATCTAAAATAATCAGCATAATCTTCGCTATGGACAAGCAATCAATTAGCCTGCTGTATGCTAAACTAATGGACAAGTATACGGATGAACACCTCAGTATAGTTAAAGATTTATGTAGATTTAAAATGATTAATAGACGAAATTCTGTGAATTATTCGAAGGAAGGAAGACGAGCAAAGATTTTAATGCATTATTGCAATCCTAGCTGTGAAAATATTAATCTTTACAAGATATTTAAATGTGACACTATTAGCAAACTTTGGCCTGAATCGGCAGACGAAAAATTATCGTGTCCTATGACAATATACCGATACGACAAAACAATTGGATCATTATTTTTTAACTATAGGCAAACTATACAAAACATTTCCGTCGACCAATGGATCATGGAGCAAAAAAGTTGCGATTGTACTAATTCGCCACACTCAGATGCTTTCCATAAACATATAATTACAGGCGACACTACAGTAATTGAAGATAGCATTATTCAAGGACTCCTTAACAAAGGAACTAAATATCGACTACCAAGACCGACTAACAAAGATGAAGTTATTGTGGCTCTTGATGATGCTCTTGATGATTACTTGACCAAAATATCAGATAAAAAGAAATACGATATTACTAGCTTCCGAGATTGGAAATATAATGTCATTGCCCTAGCCGATAAGCAACTAACTGATAATAAGTTCATAAGAAAAGAAAACAAACCCATCAATGTTCTAAAACTCAAGAATAAAATCAAAGAACTGCAAGATAGATTTGTCTTCACTGTTGTCGACAAAGCTTCCCAAAATTTTGCAATTGTTTGCAAAGTTTTTTATATTAATAAATTGCTGGAAGAAATGGGAATTACTAAAAACAGCCACACTTACGAAGTGGTTAATAATATCACTACTGACTCATTGATTGATAAACTATCTACAGAATCCTCTTTGTACGGTTTCAATGTGACGATGGACGACAAACAACTACCATTTGTTCAAATGATACCTAAATTTCACAAAAACCCAATTGGATTCCGAACTATTATTTCTAGTGCCAAATCGTGCACAAAACCAATGTCTCGTGCTTTAAGTTTTGGATACAAGAAAATCCAGAAAAAAGTAGAAAATTATTGTAATAGCTTACATTCTAGTCAATGGAATATATCTCCATACTGGATCATCGATAGCAATAAACGAATACTTGATGATATTGACGAATTGAACAGAAGCAAAAAAGCAAAAACTATCAATACTTATGACTTTGGTCAATTATATACCAATCTTGTACACGACGACATTATGACGTCAATGGAAATTGTACTGAAAATTGCCTTCAATAAACAGTCTAGACTGGCCTTACATGGCAACTATGCTAACTGGTTTTCTAACTACACTAATGGTGTTGGTACCGATAAAGAGCTAATGCTAAAACTAACTCGCTGGATCGTGGAAAATAGCTATTTTTTATGCGGTGACAAACTATTACGACAAAAAATCGGTATACCAATGGGAACTAATGTAGGCCCGTTTATTGCTAACTTAGTACTTTTTGGCTTTGAATTTAAATACGTCAAAGAAAATCTATTAAAAAATAACAACAGCTACAAAAAACTCAAACACGTGTATAGATACATTGATGATATTACACTCCTCAATGATGATGACATATTTAACGAAATATATAAAGATATTTATCCAGATAGTTTAACACTTAAAAAAATTAATAGCACTAATGAGAAGGCGGATGTACTTGACATGACTATCAATGTTTCCGAACATAAATTTTGCGTTAGCATTTTTGACAAACGTGATGATTTTAATTTCACTACTATTTCGCTCCCGGATCTCACTGGAAATATGTCCAGTAATTGTGCTTATAATACGTTCCGAAACGAATTGATTCGCTTCTGGAAAGTATGTAGTAACGTTATTGATTTCAAATTTCGAACCAATAGATTAATTGACAACCTGCTTTGTAAGGGATATAGCAAGAGACGTCTTAGAACCTCATTTATTACTACTTGTGCTAAGTTAAGCATCCATAAGAAATATGGCTTTATATCTCATGAACGTTTATTCTATGGTTAATACTTATTTTCCTTTACCTACTGTCTTTTATTTTACTAACATGCACCTAGATGAGGCGACTGGCGACGAAACCAATTTTATTATACTTTTTACATTTTTTATTTTTTGTTTTTATTA
>JASANF010017103.1:0-23799 GCA_030248245.1 Trissonchulus sp. WLG1_4
AGTGCAACAACCGGCCAAAAAGTGATGTAATGCGAGTTGGCTGGTTGTTGTTCTCACTCAACCAAAAATTTTGCGAAGACTTAGCTAGTTTGATAGAGGGCTGAAAGCTAGCCAAAAATGTGAAAAACTTGATCGGATTGGTCGCAGTACCTAAATTAATCGGTGCAGGCCACAGACTTACAAACGAATGGAAGCAGCAAGGAGCTTAGACTAGCCCAATACTCCTTTCAGTTCAAAGAAATGTTAGTACCTGGATTTAGGGTGTAAATTACAGAGGACGTAGCCTAGTAGCCAGTAGGTAATAGCGACTGCCGAGTGCTGTCGAAGTACCGACAAGAAGAGTTTGTTTGTGCGTAATTCTAATTCTGTAAATATAGGCGCGAAGCGACAAACGGTTTGCAGACTAAACACCGTACTCTACGAAGGCATACACATTGTGGTACCCAGCACACAAAACAAAACACGATCTGACAACCAAATCAAATCAACCCGAGACCCAAGTCTACGTGATTATATATTTTTAAGGGCTATATATATTTTTAAGGACTAAAATCCGAGTGTAACACCTTATGTAACTAATTGTTGCCGCTATAATCCGTGTGTATCCCTACACGCTATTTTGGGTAGTGTGTTAATATGTACCAACTTCTATAGCTTAGTTTTTTTCAAAGTTACATCTTTCAGTTAGTCTTTAGCTTCAGCCAAAACACCTTATTTTTTCAGCAAAATCAAATCAAAAGGTTTGGCATTGGCTCGAACTCGTACGTGAGCATTGATTACACGCAGGCATGTTATGACCAACTTAGCCTTGGTCAAATACATAATGACCAAAAAGTGGTCAGAACAATTAGCTGATTTTGTTCAGAAATTGGATTGCTTTGGTTTGGGCCACGCCCCACACACTGCGGTAACTTCGACCCAAAAAGTGAGTGAGTGATGTGACCAAGATACTGAGTTAACGTTTATGCGGAACCTGACTTTGACATAGCAACATAATATAAACAGAGTTTTCTTTGACCCAAAAAGTGACCCCGATTTGACAGACAGCCGTAGTGAGCCTTGGTTAAGAAGTGACCGTGATATGACCAACATAGTTTGCGTTTATGGTATTAGTATATAAATATACGTTGTGCTTTTTGCGCCACCACGGCGGAAATTGCCCCTTTTAGGGGCCTACTTGTTTCATATACAGTCGTAATAAATTTGTTTTATTTTTGTGTGCTGTTTCATTTTCTTGGTAAGGTAAGGTAATGATACTATTTTGTGAACTTCGTTTAATTTTTTATGGACTGGGAGGGATTCATTAGATTGGACTATAGAGTCAAAATTTTTGAAATTTTGTTTTCTAGTCATTTTTGTTTCCTGACCGAAAGGAAAAATTCAGCCTTCACTTTTGCGTTAAATGCAAATGTTGGGGGGTGGGAATGGTGGCCCTACATTTTTTGAAAATCACCCCTAGAGGGCGATTTTTGTTACATAAATAACCGCCTATTTTATTTTGTTGGATTTTCTGAGATACACCATCCTACAGTCTGAGCAGTCAGTATTGAGAAGTTTTCGCAATTTTTTGTTATGAACCGTACATTGCAACATACTCAAATTGAAGGAAATTGTTTTTTAAAATCAAACAAAGGCACTTCTTCTCCATTCCCTCCACTGAATTGGTCAAACTCACCAGAACCGTCAAGTTGATCATACTCAAACTTGTGCTTAATTTAGGCTGAGGCTTAGTAGCAAGCTTAGGCTGGTTTTGCTCAGGGGTTGTATTCTCAAAATTACCTACAGGTAAAATTAGGCTGACTTTACCCACAGGTAAGGTGAAGTTAAAGTTAAATCTGTGGGTAAAGGTAAAGACATGAAAACAAGGTTAACGTCGACGGTTGAGGTTAAAAACTTGCAAAATACATTAACTTTAGCTGCGGAACAAGATAAAGCAGTTTCTGGCTTGAATATTAAAGGTAGCCTTAGCTATCACATTGGCTTTAGTCATTGTTTGAGAATTCGACTTCACCTTCACCTTACCTGTGGGTAAAGTTTAGCCCGGTTCATACTTGTCCGTGTCCGTGTCCGTAAGCAAATGTCCGTAAGCCAGTGCAGCAAAAGTACCACAGATGCGAAGATGATTTTTTTGTGTGTTTATAGACATCTATTAAACTAGCCCACATACCAAAAATTAGACGAAAATATCAATCCGGTCTTCTGCTACAGCTGATAAAATTTTTTGCTTGCGGACAAACGGACACCCTTACGGACAAGTATGAACCGGGCTTTAGCCTGACTTTACTTGCAGGTAATTTTGAGAATACAACCCCTGGTTTAGAAACCAAAAAGTAAGAATCGTATTTTCGCTGACTAAGCTATAGAATCTTACCATCTGACGATGTCAAAGCCGCCCGATCCCTTAAAAAAACTAGTAGATAGGGGTTCTTTTTCAAAAAATGCTGCCACTAAGGAACGTTCTGCTTAAAAAATAGGTCTACATTCTACTGTACCCCCATTTGTATATCATTCCTTGTTATCCTGTAAATAACACGGGATAAATTAAGTCCAGCCTGCTCGACAGCCATGAAAAATATTACCAATGCTTGTTTAAATGACTGAAAGTTTTATGCCAGCTCCGAGCTGGCTTATGGAAAATTAGCACAAAGGCTAGAAAATATAGCAAGATAGTCAGGTTCTTATCAGATCTAATTTTTTCAATAATTTTCAATTTTATGGTTCAAATTTTTATTGTAATTGCATCTTTATGATGCAGAAAGTTGGAGTTAGCGCACTTGTTTTATTGAAATAAAAAAGAGCAGCTTGCCCCAATAGGTACAGTCTGAAAGTCTGGAAGGGTTAAGGGCTCATCTTAGAACCTGATATCTGCCCTAGCAGACCCTTATGAAAACCTCTGCTTAATTTATTGTGATTCCTATTGTCTGCCTCGTGGTTTGCTCATGATGAATAAATATGGTAGTTAAGAATACGGTTGGGCGTGCTTGCACGGATCGAACGGTGTACAGCATGTACATGGTTAAGCCCAATTTGTCCTTGTCCTTGTCCCGATCGTTTTCTCCTTAAGCGATTAGGTGCAAGAAAATTGCTTAATCAAATATACCAATCTTTTGCATGAATAAATTGGGGTCACCGGGTCAGTTGCGGATTGTATGCAAAAAAATTAGACAAAACGATTTTGTCGAGTTGCACAACAGCTGACATAACATTGTCCTTGTCCCTGTCCCTGTGTTCTTAAGGACAAGTATGAATTGGGCTCTAAGGGTCACTATCTTGTGATTGCGTAATGTTTAGAGTGTGTGCACGTTAAGGATCAAAACCGGTTTTTTAAACAAGTTGCAACCGGTTACTATATTCGTACACGTACACGTGTATAGTGTGTGCACGCGGACAGTGGCCCGCAAACTTTAACCATGTACACGGATAGTGATTTTGTAACCGTGCCCAGCGCTAGAAAAATACATAAAGTTGTGTACAAAATTTGCAATTTGTTTTAGTGGCAGCATGGAGAAGGGGTCACTTGTCTGGGCCAAAATGGTTGGCTACCCTTATTGGCCTGGACATGTTGCCGACCCTGAGACCTGCGGAGAAACTGCTAAACCAGATCGCATTTCAGTGTGCATAATATTTTATGGATCGGGCGAGTACCAGTTTATACATCCCCGATTCATCAAGCCTTTTCTGTGTGACTTGAAACAGTTTCGTAAACTTATGCTGGTCTCAGATATCAGACCTGCTCTAATGGATATGACAGAAAAAATAAAAGAAGACCCCAGATACAAAACTGAATCAGCACAACTGGCAAAATACGGATATGAGCCTGATTCTGGTTCAGACATTTCTGTCGAGCTTACATGCAAAATTGGGACAGGTAATTTTAACTGACATTAAATTTCAGCGTAAAGATATATACATACTTTACCGCGAAACTAAATGTAGCTTTCAACTAAACTGGCTCGATAAAACGCCATGGTATAGATTAATATAGTATATACGATACGGCATAATGTGCATTACAGTTGTTGATTGATATAAAGTGCATCAGATAAAATGTTCTTGTAGTGCAACAAACTACTGTAGAAAAATCAGTCACTTGTGTGTGTCACCATGTGCGACCAGCATGTTTATGCCAAATCATTATTTCTAAAAGTTTTAGGTACTAACACTAATGTTCTAAATCTGTAAGATTGTAATTTGTAGATGTGCGATATGATGCAGATGAACAAGTCGTCTCAAAACTAATGGAGGATCTCTTGGATAGAGCGGTGGCCGAATCAGAAATTCTAGTGAAAGCAGGCGCTACCAGTGAGTGTAACTTGTATGTCACAGCTGACAAATTGTAGTAGGAAGATATGGGTTCGTTTTGGTTTTAAGTAACGTATGAAAAATCCGGATCATACAATTTTACGCATGTATGGTAGTGGTATCACTGGTATCTCAAAGTGGTAGTGTCGCCAAATCAGTTTTGCAAAAAGAGAGCTTTTAGTTTTAAAGTTTTACATTTACTGAAAAACTTGTTTAATGCTGCATGGTGTCAATTATGAAATTTCAGACTATAAACTACCGATATCGACAAATATTTTGGACGTATAGCTTTACAGCTTGAGGGGGTAATTGCATTTTTAGGTGTTTTTTTGGAAAGCCATAACTTCAACATTAAGTAGAACAATATGTTACCTAAGTGTATACCATGCATTGAAAAGTAACCTTTGATTTTGTTTCCAGTACACGCAGCTAGAGAAAGGTCCTACCCTAAATATTAAGATTTTTACAAAAAGTTCGCGCCACAGCTCTGAATCATACGATTACCTGTTGGGCCTGAAAGTTATATTGGTGCTTTAGTTAGGCTAAATACTTTCAGTACTGTGTTTCAGGCGATGATATTCCACTGGACGTGGCGGATTATGTGACGATAGATAATGGAACGTCTTTGCCGTATTCAGTGACTATGATTCTAACAGATGGAGATGGAGCGGTCATCGACGATTTAGGCTTAGCCGTGCCTGGAGTAGTGTACTATGCCACAGAAGTCGGGCCAGAGAATTTTTTTGGCTGTAGGGGGGCGTTCTAATTAGTCATTACATCTAACACTATGATACATTTAGGCTAACACTAGTTATAACCTGTCACAACGTCACGTCGTACACATATCAAAATCTGCACTTTATCAGTTTGTAATTATTTTAAACTGCGCAACAGGCTTTGCCGTAGTATACGGAATAGTAGTAGTAGTAGTAGACGCAGTATACGTTCTAATTAAGAGCAGGCTGCAATATTTAATGATTACATTTGGCACCAAACTTTCCCTTATTAGCTATAAATTATATTTTCAGGCTCTGCGGCTGAAAACATCCATTGGCTGTGCAGAGTTTTGCAGACTACCTGTACATCTACCGGGTAAAAAGAACAAAACCATCGAATGCGGGCCCCTGACTCAGTTGTATTCGGGTTGCGACAGTCTACCAATTGACTCGGCAAAAGTGAAAGATTTGCTCGACATGGTCGAAAAAAGGTATGCTTTAAAATACAAGCAATTTTATTTTAGTCAACATTTGTCGTTGTATAAGCTTTCTTTGAAAACTGGATTAAAGTAAGATAAAATTATGTAAACACTAATTTAAAGTGAACAAGTTATTTGGATTAGATCTAAATGACGTATAAGGGCGAAAAATTGTAGCGTGTTTTTTTAGAGTCAGACACTGTATCTTGATTACACTAATGCACAATGATATTTTTTACACATTATAGGTTTGATCCATGATTCTGCTGCTCGCAAATTTTATTACCGTTTGCGAACAAGTAGTTGCCCAGTTGATTACCACAGTGACGAAGCCGAGAACAGCGATGAATATTGAATTAGATACTGTAGATTTTTAGACTTATGTAGTCTTGTAGTCTAATGTAGACCGGTGTTGTACCCGTGAAATTTTGATATATCATCTGTGCCTTATGTCAAAAAATTTTGTTTGTTCGTAATCGTTAACTTGCAACGTTAGCGTAATTGTTTGTTACTCAAAACATTGTTAGCCAATCATATGTTGTTAATTGTTTGTCATTTGTTAACCTTTGCTTAATTTTTTCGTTGAATTTTTCTGTTTCGCAGTCATGCTTTCTAACTGAGCTTTATGTCAAAAAATTATTGCTTGTTTGATCCGTTAACCAGTATGTTGTTAATTGTTAATCGTCAATTGTTAACTTTTACTTAATTTTTTTGTTAAATTTTCTGTTTTGCAGTACGTTTTCTAACTGTGGTTAGAATTGACAAGCTAACGTATATGTTTTCAAATGAAGGACACAACTTTTACGACAGAATACAACACAAAAATTGTTAGTTGTTCTAGCAGACTTACATTGTTTCACAAACTTTTAAGGCTGGTGTTATAACGTTTATAAATTCTAGCCCAGCTGTGCATTGTATTATTTCATGTTTCATGGGTTTATGTCGATGAGCTAAGCATAAGTAAAACTAAATTTTACCTTTAGCCGTTTAGCGTATATTGCGCAATTTTTGGCCATAGCCAGAGAGGCGAAAATTTGGGAAGGGTGCCATAAAATTTCAGTCTATGTGGTGAGACACCTTTTAGTGGGGCCGTAGTCTCAAAATTACTTGCACGTAAAGTTAGGCTAACTTTGCTCACAGCTAAAGTCAAGGTAAAGTCGTATTTTCAGACAATTACTAAAACCAAGGTAATACCTAAGGTAACCTTTAAGATTTGGGCTAAAAAGTGCTATAACTTGTTATGCAGCCGAAGGTAAAGTACTCTGTAAACTTTTAAGCGCAACCGTCGACGTTTAGGGTGGATTTTACAAAACTGGTTTTACTAAACCATTGGTTTTACGTACGTTTTGCATGATTTCTACATAATTTTATTACAAAATATCGTCTGATTCGATACGAATTTCGTAGATTTTCTTAAACCATTGGTTTATCCCAGTTGAAATTTGAATCCTGCAGGTCTCTGTTCTGCTGAAATTTCAGCTGAGCTAAACCAATGGTTTAAGAAACTTTATAAAATTCGTAACGAATTCGGCAATATTTCGTAATGAAATTATGTGCTAATCATGCAAAACGTACGTAAAATCAATGGTTTAGTAAAACCACCTTTGTGAAATCCACCCTTCTAGTCTTGTTTTCAACTTTAGATTTACCTTTAACCTCATTATTTACTTTACCTGTGGGTAAGCATCGTCTAACTTTACCTGCAAGTAATTTTGAGGTTACGGCCCCTGAAGTTGATCTTTTAGTGAAGAAGCCTCTCTTTGTATAGAAAATTCAACCGTTATTAAACTTTTTCTCACATTCAAAATCCAACTTTTCCTGATAGTCAGTTTCCCTGAAACTATTTGATTCCAACAACTCATTCCAGTAATATGACAATACTAAATGCTGGTACTACGTGTTTTTAATTGTTCAAATAAATCTTATATTGAATCAATTGTCATTCCATTAATAACTGCAATTAGTATATATTTGCGTTATACAATAAGTGCAGTTGATATGTCATTAGTGTAACTTACGTACCTTATGGCTTATACAAGAGGTGAAGTTTAGATAATGGCAACAGGTGACCAAATATGCCCAATTTATTCTTTATAACTGAGTTCTCGAAGATCTAAAGTCTGACCAAAAATTGCTGAACCCTGAGAGAAAATAGGTGGCCTAATTTTTGTGACTACTTGCTGTACTCTTGATGCCTACAATTAGTTCTTTTTGTAATGAATTCACGCGTTTCGCTTTCTCTCCGGTTCCAGCATTTTTTTTGGTCAGACTTTAGTTTTATTCTTTGAGAGCGTGCGAGCCAGAGTAAATATATAATAGTCACTACATAAAAAATTAGTAATACATCGTCATCATTAGTCTGTGTGCGTGTGTCTGTTAGGTTGCAGATAAAAGTCAGCAACGTACAACGGCATTTAGATAAAATTGAGAGAAGTGCAAATGGCCGTTTTTCAACAGCCGGGAGCAACAACTGTCTAACGGCCCTTGGCCGTTAATTTTTAATCCAGGCTCATGGGTAACAAACAGCCAACTGTGTAGTTGACCGGTTGTTGCTCAACTTGAAACAAAGTCAGATTTTCACGCTTCCTCAAAAGCAAAAGTTCCAAAATTTGGTGCACTCATGGACCTGTTCGGCTTCTTTAAGCAGAAAAAAACCGCCACCGAGGGGGGGAGGGGGGTATCTGTCGTTGCGTGTATAGCGCAAATAGCGGGGTGGGGGTGGGGGGGGGGCGTTTTTTATTTTGAAACTATTTTAGCGCATATAGCGCAAATAGCGCCTAGGGGTGGGGGGGGGTGGCGTTTTTGAGCTGGAAACTATAATAGCGCAAATAGCGCAAATAGCGCCTAGGGGTGGGGGGGGGGGGTAAAATCTCGTGCTCGTGCACGCTTACACGCGACATCTACCCGTTTTTACGCGGCCCCCTCAGGGGCCGTGTACATATTATATTCGGAATCTTAGACTCCTACGTTAAAGTGGGTAGGTCGAATTTCTAGTTTCTAGTGTTAATTAACACTAGAAGGGGAGGTACCTCGCTGTTGCATCTGTTGCGCAAATACTAACCTGGGGAACTCTGAATACCGAGCTACCTCTAGACCTGTCGCAGAATGCAAAATATGCATCTTCGAGACATAATCGATCCCTCGACCTTCGGATCAGCAATCGGATGCTCAGTAGTGCACGACACGGCACCATTTGAGCCAACCGAGCTGACGAAATTTCTTAACCATACATATGTATGTACCTGATAAAACACTGTGTGTGTAAGCAATTAATCAAATTAAATTACGTATTAAATTACGTTAATTTATTTATCATTATTTCAATTTAACACATTATTATATTAAACATCACTTTTCATAAATCAACTTCCATAACAATTGGATGAATTCTACGACGGTCATGAGGCTGAGCCCTGTGTACAAACCTAAAAATATTAAGTTCTAAGTTCAGAGTTCAAAGCTCACAGTTCAAAGCTCAAAGCATAAATTTTAAAGTTCAAACTCAAAGTTCCTATATATTTAGCTTGTTAAAACAAATACCATAACATTATTGGTCTTTTCAATGCGAAACGTATTTCATTTTAGAAATACTGCATTTCTAAACCTAGGTCCTTTACCGGATTGACCGGACTGGACTTATTTTTGTCCGAGGTTTAGGAATGGCAAATCGGGTTAAACGGATTAAACGAGTTAAAATAAGTCAACGGCTTAATTTTAGTGTGACCCTATTCCAAAACTACCACTGGACTAAACGGATTTAACATGCACGCTCAACTAGAGTTCTGCCACTAGCAAGTTTTCGGGGCCGGGCGCGGGCCGGACTGAGTAGCGCGCTTCCGGGCCTGGCCCGGGGCCCACGGCCAGCACAGGCCCGGCGGGCCGATTGGCGCGGGGCCCGCGGGCCGGCCCGGAGCAGGCCCGGGCCCGGGGCTGGCCCAGGGCCCGCGAGTTAGGCCGGTGTCACGTAAAAAAGTGTCCGCCGGAAAAATGTGTCCCCCCGGACACTTTTTTCGAGAAAAATGTGTCCCCCTGACACTTTTTTCTGGAAAATTGTGTCCCCCATCGGAATATTTTGTCCTACCCTCCGGACACTTTTCGAAAATTGTGTCCCCCGGACACTTTTCTGGAAAATTGTCCCCCCTCGGACATATTTTTCTGAAAAAATGTGTCCCCCGGATACTTTTTTCCGGAAAAATGTGTCCCAAGAATTGTGTCTCATAGTAGTTGTAGTCTGAATTGCACTTATGTACGTTCGTACGTTCTGGTGTATTCGGGCGGACAACAATTTTCCAGAAAAATGATTCCGGGGGGACACAATTTTCTAGATTGTAAAACCACTTTAGTGAAATCTACCCACTGTGTCTAGCCATTTATGATTCATTTCATTCGGGTACCTATTACCTAATTCTCTTTAGGTAAATAGAATTTTAAACTAAACCCTAAAAAAAGAAGGATTAAGCAAAAAACACACAGGTTTTCTTTCCTATGGTAGTTTCTAAACTACCAATTTCTTGCACTTGCACTATGTCAGAGCACTGAAACCTGCCAAGCTGATGTTTCACAGGAGCTCTAGCCACAGCTAGTCCTGAGTACAAAACTGAAAGCGTCAACAAGGAAAGGGTTGGACTTGAATTTGACCTTTAATGCTCACCAAAAGTTCCACCAATGTTGGACAGCAAAGATGAAAACGTTATAGCTGGTAGCTTAATCAGTTCCATAACGTTGAACTGTGCAAAGTGTATGTTCATTGTGGTTTGCGATTGGGCTATATAATCCAGCATCCGACGCATATCGGCTTCGGTTGCATTTTTCTGTAAGGCTTGGACAACAATCTCAGGGGGTATTTCAATATGTGTATCTCTGTGAACTAAAGTCTGAAATTTAAAATCAGCATGTGTTAAGTCTGTAGGTATATATGACTGAGAAAAAAATTAACGGCCATTCTACAAAAGTGAAAACATTTAAGGGGGTAATTGCGTTTTTAGGTGTTTTTTTAAACTACCATAACTACTGCACTTAACCTCAACAAAAACTAGAGCGGTCTTTTTTACATTTTTTTACACCTTCTAGCTTTAAAAAAACTATATTTAAAAGCACATTATCTTTTGCAAGTTTACTGCTGCTATCATTTGAATACACCCCATCAGCGGTTTTTTTGACTAATTTTTGCGCCACAGTTATGAAACTCAAGATCAGCCAACAACTACTAAACTTTTTGCAGTTATGCACTGACCTAATATCCCCATTCGTTTTTTTGATATAGTTGATAAGTCGTTTCTACGTTTTGACCTTTTCGTGCAAAAATCACGTAATCTGACTTTTCTCTAAAATTTTCAAAAGCCCATAACACCGATTCTACAAACTATTTTCAAAAAAGGAAAAAAAAATGGGTGGGGATATTTTCCTAAAGATAATGTGGTTAAAGTTTCGAAGCCGTAGTCCATTTTTAGCTTGAGTTCTGTGGGCGCAAAAATTACTCTGAAATGTCAAAAACCACGAAAACGACATTACCCCCTTAAGCTAACAATAATTGTTTTACTTATTAGTTACTCAGTATGTTTTGAACTTCCATACCTAAAAGTCAAAAACTGTTATACGGTGTCACGGGGTAAATCATCCCCCCTAGAAAATCATCCGGGGGGATGAAATACCCCGGGGCAAATCATCCCCCCGGATAAAATACCCCGGGGCAAATCATCCTCCCGGATAAAATATCCCAAACACAACTTTAATTAGTGGAACAGTCACGGGGTAAATCATCCCCTTTAACAGATCATCCCCACTTACAATGTGACAAAGGAATCATCCGTCTAGCCATCACAAAGTAATTTTTGATTATTGGATATGTTTCTGAGATACAACATAAGACTGTTGCAAAAATGTATGATAAATCGCGAAACCGCCAATTGACAAGGAATTTAACGCTGAATAAAACATTGTCATTTAAGAGTATACAACCCACCGTTTTGATAAGTTAAAAGTTAAAAGTTAGTATAAATTTGTTCCATCGCTCAGGCATGTACCTAAACCTAACCTACCTCACTGTGTAGAGTATTACCAAACTGAGGAACCGTGCGCTTGCATTCTTTGAAGGTTAGTATTATTAACCCTTTCATGCCCAGAGGATCATGGGAGATACCACATGATGAACTATCATATAGGTATGGGGCTATGCAACTTGACTAGTCTATTCTAGTGACACGATCTTTGAACTGTTTTTATGGAGAATTGTACGTCTTCGCATTTGGCAGGCAATTTTTCCTGACGCTACCTCAGTAGCGACAGGAGTATGGACAGGACTTTACATTTGTTTTGCCCTACGTAAATTGCACGTCTTACATGTAATCACTATGGCAAATTTGTGAGCGTGTTTGTGTGTAATTTTTCTGTAATGTGTGTGTGTGTGAGCTGGCCCAGGCGGCCAGCCAGCTACCTTCGGTTTGTTGTTGCTAGATAGCTTACCTACTGTAGGGCCGAAATTGCCAAATTAGTCGTTTTCTATTGTTCTTTAAAGCCCTTAACATAATTTTTTATTGACTGACGCTTTAATTATTGAAAACTAGATACCTATATAATGCATTTAATTACTTCCAGAATTCTTCAAAACAAGCAGCAACAAAAAAGTCATCCCAACACTAAGTAAAAGGCACCCTGACGGCAGTTTCAAATATTTGTATTTAAAAACAAGTGTTTAACCAAAAAATCGTTATTATTTTGGCATAACAGTTTTATTGGTACCTCAAGTACGCGTTTATTACAGTGTCGTTTATTCTGCAAGCTTAATGTTTAAGTAGTTGCTGTACAAAACTTCGTCAATCAGAGACTAATTTCGGGTGCAAGAGCTAGATTGGAAGACTGAAACAGATTGCATTTACAACTGTAAGTCAGTATTATGTAGCTTATAGACGCAAATACGGACAGGTATAAACCAAGCTTAGGCATTTTAAACCATGGTGTAAATTTGTAAGCCATACGCACCGTGTTTTTTTCGCAAATACCTTGATTTGATAGCACTAACATGATAGATGATTTGATAGAACATGCACTAACCGAACAGATATGTGTTTATGCTAAGGCCCTGTGGTGGGTTGGTTCGTCGGAGTTTGTGCCTTAAGTTGCGTAAATTCAAGCAAGAGTACATTATAGGAAGAGTATGACACTCTTCCTATCATGACTTCGGGCGTGCGTCCAATGCGGAGCGCGAAATAGCCTGTTTATGGACGGTTTTGATGGAGGTACCCCCCCTCAACTGAAGACCTCGTACTCAACTGAAGGAGGGGGGCACCCCCCTCAAAACGATACCCCGTACTCAACTGAGGGGGGGTGCCCCCCCTGAGTTCAGTACCCCGTCTTCAGTTGAGGGGGGTACCCCCCCCCGTTTCAAGACACTGACAGGACACTGAAGACGGGGTACTGAACTGAGTAAGGAGGGAGTTGAGTACGGAGTATCGTTTTGAGGTGGGGGTACCCCCCCTCAGTTGAGTACGGGGTCTTCAGTCGAGGGGGGTAACCCCCCTCAAAACCGTACATAAACGGCCTATTTCATTGGACGCGCGCTGCCAGGCATAATACTGAGAGTGTAGGTTAATACTCTTCCTATTATGTACTCTTGATTCAAGGCATTCACACATCTAAAGCTGCAGAAACCTGGGGTGAGTCGTCAACCGAGGGCTGGGGGGTGCTACGTTGTTTTTTTAAATTAGGGAACGAAATGTGGATGGATCAGGGGAAAAAGTCGGATCAGATATGTGTAAGACTGTGCTAGTGCAATCCTTCATGGTTATATATTGTATGTGGATCCACGGGTTTTCTTAAGGTTGGCAAACCCTATCAGTCACGTTAGAAAACCGTGTGTGGGTCAAATGAGGTAGACTCAAAGGACTACGTTTAAATCGGGTTGGCCAAGGTGCCGATGGCTTAATAAGCATAATAGTTGGGGTTGACAGAGTTGGGTGCAGTGTTGTTACGCATTCTCCAAGTCCACACAAAAGTCCTAGGCTCGATCATCTACACCATTTTTTCTTTTACGAATTAGGGAAACCCTTCTTCAACATAACTAGATAAGAAAAATGCCCTGCGGGACGCTGGTAGCATAATAGGCCAATTTACAATATCCATTTATATCATCCATTGTATAAGAACCGAAACTGAAGCTGAAAAAGGACCTGTTAAAAGTCTTCAAACTAGAGCATTTTGACTGAGCAATAGGCCGACTGCTGCGCCCTATTATTGCGGGCACCACGGTTGTATAATTTGGGCCTCTTGAGCTTAGTCTGGGCATACACAGAATGGTGTTAAAAGTTTCGGCCATTCCGGCTAAATTTTGAGGACCCTGCGCCCTTATTGATCAAATTGAGCAATTTTCGTCGGCTGCCATTTTTGCCCACTTTCGTTCAAATTGATTCGAGGGGGGACCTTTCTCGCAAATCTAGGCAGTGTCTTGATTTCTGGGGAGCACCTGTGGTGAACTGGTGGTGTGCCGAAAAGGGAGGGTGTACCCCCCCCTGAAATCAAGACACCACCGATTTTGTGCTGGTGGTGTGCTGAAACGAGGGTACCCCTCGCAAATCAGGACATGTCTTGATTCGAGGGGGAGGGTAAAAACAAGGCGAAAAAAATTAAATTTCCCCCTGAAATCAAGTCGTAAAACAGTTATTTCGGCCGGAGCATTGAACTAGAATAAGAAAAATTGTCATAGTTTTTCTGTTACGTACTCTTGGCAATACACAATAATTCAGACAGGACAGGACCATACTATGCTTATTAAGTTATACTACCTACTTCTGTCGATTAATGGCTCCTGTTGAGCAAGAAAGACCTAATATCACCGATTTTGCCCGCAATAATAGGGCGCAGCAGTCGGCCTATTGCTCAGTCAAAATGCTCTAGTTTGAAGACTTTTAACAGGTCCTTTTTCAGCTTCAGTTTCGGTTCTTATACAATGGATGATATAAATGGATATTGTAAATTGGCCTATTATGCTACCAGCGTCCCGCAGGGCATTTATTCTTAAACATAATTATTGAAAACCATATTTGTAAAATTAACGTAAAATTTACAAACGTTTTAAAAAAATACCGAAAAACTTATGTATGTAAAAGTTGAAATAATGTGGGCGACAGGTTAAACTTCCTTTGAAGGGACTTCTTCCAGCTGATGTCTATTCTACCGATCATATGTTGCTCTGACTGTTGGTCATGACTTCAATTATGCTGTGACGATGGATCAAAACTCAATAAATTTTGCATAAAATTGCTGCTTGTTAGTCCTACTACTACATAGCGAAGCCTATGCTTGATTAAATTTGAGCGCTTATAACTAAAAAAAGGTGCGTCCTAACTCCTGGACCCTTAATCGCCTGATTATGTTTTGTTCACCATTCATTTCTATTTCGATTGGTGGTCTACGACGCACGTAGCTCTAAGCAATATCCAGAAAACTAGAAGGTGTCAGAATAGGGCTGTCTAGCCGGTGAAACTCTGGGCATTACAGGGTTAAACTACAAAATTTGCCGTATCAGATACACTCAAAGTTGACTGCTGGCGTCGCAATAAACAATAGGTGGGTAGGGTTCTACACGCGGATCCCTAAAAAAACACTCGGAGAGCGATAAGCAAAATATCCCATGGAGATCCCCAGGAGGACCCCCCTGGGGCCTGAGCGATACGTTAATGGAAAAAAAAAAAAAAAAAAAAAAAAAAAAAAAAAAAAAAAAAAAAAAAAATGTATGTTGACGTACTTCGTTCAGTTACGTTATTCATAATATGGTGTAAACTGACTCAGTGTCAAGTTGTTAGAAATTTAATAGTCATTATAGTTAGGATAGTCTAAATCAACTAAGTATATTAATTAGTATCATAATATCAATGTAGTTTTTATACTAATTGTTTGCTTCAGCTCGCTTAATGCAAATGATTCCCAAGGAGGAAGAAGCGGCCAAAAATGGGCCAGCGGTCACGGGCGGGGCCTTTGACGGGGTTGGCAATTACCAGTCCAATGGTACTTCGGACAACGACTCAAGGTCCACTCCGTTCTCATTCGGCGCCGGCGAGGGCGTGAATGCAGGCATTGGCGAGTCGCAGTGGATTGTGGAAAAGGAACGATATAAATTTGACGAAGTTTTCCAGACACTCAGTCCGGTGGATGGAAAACTTACTGGTATGGTTTTTTATGAACATTTTTGGAAAAATATCCACCTGATTAGAATAAACAAAAGAATTAGATTGAGAAGTTTTAGAAATTTTGGCTTTGATTTAGTGGATTAAGCAAATATTAGTAGCTAGTTACCATAGGTCCAATGTGCAACGCTGTATGTATTTATACTTAGTAAACGGTCACTTAAATTTGATCGCTCTACTTTCTGTTTAATTCTTCCGGTTTATTTTTTATTATGTGAAACCGGCCTGTGATGTTGCAATAACAAGCATATGTATGATCTGCACTTGATTCAGAACTTTAGCACTGAGGCCTAAGTGTTTGATTACTGGTTAAAGTCAGAAAAATGTCTAATGTACTGTCAATCTATGTTAAACAGTGTACTATTAATGCAATATAAGACGCTTTAACTACAGAATTAAATTGGCTCAGTTGTCAATAACAGGTTTCCAACATAATTTGCGTTAGCCCAAAGACAAGTACTGTGGGGTGGGGGCGACCCCCCACCAAAGTTTCGGACCAATTCCCCCAGTAACTCCCGAAAAAACTCCATACTATGTTTTGCTAACGAAAAAAACTGGAATATGAATACAGTGGGTTGCACCCCTGCTTCGCTGGGGGTCGTTAACCCAAAAATGAAAGAATTCAGAAGGTCAAATTGATGATTTTTCAGGCGCGGCAGCCAAGAGCCATATGGTGAAGTCTAAGCTGCCCAACTCGGTGCTGGGCAAGGTGTGGAAACTGGCGGACGTGGACAAGGACGGCATGCTGGACCCGGACGAGTTTGCCCTGGCCAACTACCTGATCAACTTGAAAGTGGAAGGCCACGAGTTGCCGGCAACATTGCCCGACCACCTCATACCGCCCTCCAAACGAGGCCTGTATCCTGCGCTGTCATAAAGCTGGTACTTCTGTTCTGTATAGGGATTCAGTGCTGTTCTTAAGACAATACAGCTTATTCAGACCTGTCTATGTTTGACAAGTTTGAGATGGCTGAGCGTTTTGTGCTGATTTGAGAGGTATTGATAGATGATTGACTTTTAGCGGTCTGAAGGAAGCTTGTCTTTATTTTATCAAACCTTTTTTAAAATTTTATTTAGTAATATGTAGCTTTGTTTATAACTGGTATATATATAATGTAAGTTGTTATTGTGAATTAGTGTTGAAATAAAGCTTAATCTTTTTCTGAATTGTTCAAACTTTCCGAGGTCACTGTTTGTAGTAGAGTTCGCAATCGGGTAGGGTAGATCTCGACTTAGGTTGAGTTAGAATTTTCCAACTCGCGAGTTGTGCAGTCATGTTGTGAGTCAAAATTGTTGTAGGTAGTCAAAAACGTTTGCCTTTGTGTTTGTGACCGTATCACTAAAGTATGTCTAATTAATCTAAACACTTTATTATATGAAACACCATTATGTGAAACATGGTGTTCAACGAGGTTCGATAGCGACCTTATAGGAAGTTGGGTCCGTCGGGTGGTTTCGGGTCGAGTCGAATTAGTTGCAAAATTGTGACTGGTTGCGAACTCTAGTTTGTAACACTTTCATGTTTTCACCTTTTTTGCAAAAAAATTAATCAGGTTCGAAACTACGAAATACTGTTTATTAATTTTAAACGACTGTTTAAACTGGTTACCTCCTCCCATGATGATTATTTGCTGATCTTTTCACTATGATATAGCAGTTTTTAGCAGTTTATTTCGCACTTGTTTTTATTCATTTCAGTTTAAAATTAACGTTTTAAATTGTTCAATGTTTAGATACAAGCTTATTTTTCTATCTGTATTTCATTTTAATTGTTTGTGATACTTTTTTGACTTGCATACCAATAATACATATTATGAAATAGTTGTGAAGTACGAAACAGAAAGTTCATTTACTTAATATAATATATCCGTCACGGTTTTGTATTTTGTTTTTATGGACGCATGGGTTGTGATTCACAAAAAAGTTGTTTATATTATTAAGACAGGCCAAAAAGAACGTGTGATAACATAGAATTTTTTGTCGATGGATTTTCGGTAACTTTCTGCGAATCTACCCATGTTGAAATATGGATGACATTGCTGTTTTGCTTGCGAGTTAAAATATGCAATAATCGTACTATTTTTTGGTTGAATAAGCGTTTATGTTAATTTCTCCTGGACTTTAAAGGTATTATCACTGTTTTTTTGTTGTATTGTGTTGTGTGGCAATTTATTGTGTATAAGTGGGGATCGCCGACGTGTGATTTTATTTGTGCAATTGATGATATATTTATGACTCGGTGGTGCTGGCATTTGATTCAATTCAATTCAATTCTGGTTTTAATTGTTGACAGACTTTCCAAAAATTCATTATTATTAATGGAAAAAATATGTATATATAGTAATAGTATATATATAACTGATTTTTAAATTATGTGATTTAGATGAACGAAGCGAAAAAATTTACTTCAAAGAGACAGCAGTTTAAGAATGGATTTAAATTGTGATTCTATTGATTTGTTTGCAACTCATTACTCATTAGGTTTCTTCTGGTTTTGTTTAGCTTACGGAACTTTTTCAACCTATTTTTGTGTGTGTTTCTTATAAGATGTACAATGACTGATTCTATTTTGTTATTTACTGGTTAGAATAAAGGAAATTTCGCAGTAATATGATTACGCTTTATTTGTGCGCAAACTTTCTAATTTTTAGACACAAAAATTATAGATGTGCAGTTGTAAAATGATATTGAAATATTTACATTATGCTCTGACAAAGTTTTTGAGCTAAGTTGAGCATTAGAAAATGAAGAACCAGTTACTGTGCATCCTTCCCTATAGTTTTCGATATGTTTAGTAGCCCCTGTGAGTTTGTGTGACTGCTAGACTCCGCTTAGCCAGCTTGTTTCTAACTGACGCATGTTTTATGTATTACTTATTGTTACAGTAACAGTTGTTTTACAGTCTATTACTGTTACTTGCCCCCGTTACGTTCGTTTTGTTGTGGTGTAAAGAGTACAAGATCACATGTGATCGCTTGGGCATCAAGTGTATATATACCGTATTTTACACGGCCTGGGCGTTCGTTCCGGAGTCTAATTTAAAATCGTAGCACATCTCGATAATATGCACCATGAATTTAGCTTTAGCAAAGGTTTGTATTGACAGTTTGGCAGATGGTTACTTGATCTCGATGTCATTATTAGTAAGTAGACCCTTCATAATTGAGTGTGTTATGTCCTGTAGTTCCTAAACTTGTAACTTTTCCACGAGTCACGGCATGTTTATCAAAGCATCATTCTCTATCGCGAACGTAAATGTATTCAGTGGTTTCAATGGTAGTGTGTTCTTTCAGGGTTGTCTGAATCAAGGAAATTACTTGAGCGCTTACTGGTTCGTTTTATACAGTGTAACTGCTAACTTTTCAGAACTTTGTTAATTTTTTACAATTATACGCATTGATTTATTGAAAAATGAAAGTGTATCGTTTTAACGCGGTCCTCTTGATAAATTTTTTGTATTATGTAGATTAACCTTATTTACTTCAGTAACATTTGATTACTCATTATTCTGGCCTTAAAAATTGTCTTCTTTAGTACTACAATCATAGTGTTATGAAGCCAGCGCTGCTTTAATCAAATAAAGTTAATGCAGTTTAATTAAAAGTGAAATTTTCAGCATCGTGAAATCGCTAGTAGAAATGAGTAAAAAGTCAGCAAAGTTATATGTAATTGTATCGTATTTTTAGCATCCCTCTTCGCGTATTAGATAGTTTAATTATGTCTAACTTCTACTTGTTTCTGACAATCTTTCTTGGTTGTTCTGTTGTTGTAAATGATGTTTGGTTTCTAGTCTTTATCAAGCAATACCTTTGTTTAGATTTTATTAGTGGTTGCTCTACAAAAACAGAACGAATTTATTACACAGCGATAGCATTTATATTTTTTCACTCACGTAGTTGATTCCGTACAGTCGTCAAAGCAAAGCTTTTGAATTCTTCAAGTATATATTTGGCATTATTCTTTGTGACTGTTATTTGGTGGTGTAATGACAATGACCCATTTCAAATAAGAGATCGAAGATCAATTATTCAAGATTATATAATACCTATTATAATATTGACTGAATAATCAAATGTAAATTATTACAGTACTGCAAGTCCTATTTTACAGTTAAAATTCGAAACGTAAAATAGTTCGAATGGCTTCAAATTTTCGTACACAACCTGACAGCACGCTCAACTAGAGCCAAACAGATTGTCTAGGCAACCTTTTAGAGGGCATCGTTAGAAGTGGAATTGCGTCAAAATGTTAGCATGAGAGACTACAGTTTAGCCGAATCTAATCATTTTGACGTGTATTCTAATGATAAGTAGAAGTTTGATGAAAACGAAATTACAAATTGCAAGTTTTAGGACACACAATCTTCAGATTGTCGAAAAGCCAAAGTTTTTAAAGAAAATCGTCAGAAAGCGACAGATTTTAGAAATCTCTCACTAGTGCCCTGAATTGAACTGTCAGAAAATTCTAACCTGATCCGACTAAAAGTTGAGTATTTGGTAATGCAAGCAGTAGTAGTCAAGAGTTTTGTAAACGTGAGAGCTTACGGGATATTCAACTGATATGCTTTGTGTATTGTACTGTGTTTTTTGTCGTTTCTTGCTATTGTAGATTTGCCTTATTTATATGATAATAATATATGACTGTAGGCTATATTTAACAACTGTTTTCCTTGTAAGATGGCTAGGTTTGGTGATTCATGTACAGTTATATAAATACATATTACTATTCATCTAAATTAAGCGTATGATTATGCTAATAAATTATTCTTAATAGTGTTGCGTTTTTTACTGATATAGTTTTCAAACTCTCGCGTCAGTATTTCGTGGCTTTTATGGGTAGAATAGAATTTTTGTTGCTTGGTTTTATGGTATTTTGCTTTGCTTCGTTATTATCAACTCATTCGCTGTGAAAAGTCGTTAAGCTTCGCAGATCTAGACTGCGTTTAAGTTAAACAGCCTTTCTGAATCATGTTTTAGAAAAACGCGCTCTATATTTGAAAATTTGTGTGCAGAATTCGTTACGATCACGCGATTTTTTGCTCGCTGATTTAGGGAGACTGCGTTTAAACGCAGTCTAAGACTTGTGCAGAATATGCTATATATACCTATATTGTAAATTTATGTTCCGCGTCACAGCGTTACATTTAGTTGACAATTTGACATGGTTATGGGATTCACCAAAACTGAAGTGTCGGATTTGCTTTGAATTTACTTCGTTATTAACACAGCTAGTGATTTACGTAGCACGCTGGTATTAGCAATTTGTGGCGTATTTTCAATTCCATGTAGTTTGCAATGGAGCAACGTATACTTTGCTAGATTTTATTAGACGCATTGGATTGACATTTTGTAAGCCTATCTTTAGGATTCCATGGAGATTTAGGATTCCATGGAGTAAGACAGCCATTTTCGCGTCCCGAGCTAGCGCTAGGGCCAAACACTTTTCAGCCAACAGACTGAAGTATCGACGAAACAGTCTTGACGAAAGTTTTTGCTCGCGATGTAGAGTTGACGTCGACTTAGCCAAAAAGGACTTTAATTTCGATTCTGTCATCTTAATGAACCGAATTCTGTCTTCTGTAGGAACCGTGCTTAAAGCCCGTAGACGAACGAGAACAGAACGCATTTGAGTGAAGCTAACAGTGGATCTCCGGTATATATCCTTTATTGTGACTAAGACATGAGTTAAATAAAAAATGATAAAAATTTTTGGAATAGGTCGCTGTCTCAATCAGCTTGGTTACTTTTTTAGTCCAACCATGAGCCTGAATGGCACAACCCGAGTGTTTCGTTTGGCGGCTCGGGCCAAGTGCAATGACCTGGTGGATGTTTTCAAGTACAAGAGCGAACGCACGGGGCTGACCGTGACCATTGCTGACGTGGAAAGCCCGCTGGTCAATGGATGCTTTTGTTTAGGTAGAATCAGTGGTGTTTTAAACGAAAGGTTTTAACCTGCACGCTTAACATTAGCGGGCATAGTCAAGTGCGCATAGTCTGATTAAAAGCAGCGCGCCAAAATGTTAATCCAAAGGTTTTGCAGTGACATTTTAAAGCATGATTTTTAAACCTTTTAATCGGAGTATCGGACTAAAATCAACTCATTTAGTCCCGTAAAAGAGTGGTCCTGTCGTTTCAGTATGTGGGCTTCATCCTTCATTCATGGGTACTACCGTAGTGACGTGACGTGGACAATTTCGACGACATTTTTTGAAGCACCTATTCACAGTGTTTATATATGTTGGGAGTAAAAACAGTCGACAGTCCTGAAAGCAGGCTAAAGTTTTGATGATGGATTTTTTAGTTTCCGAGATTTCTTTCGTATAGGGGAATACTACAGAATAGATACAATGCTACGTTGGCTAAGAGCACACTAAACAATAAGCTAACGTGGTAGCTAGCCTAACTTGTACGTTTTCAACTGATTACATGACGTGTGTTTTTGCGCGGCCGCCTCAGCGGCCGTGCATACTAAGTTCAGTCAATGCACTGAAACGAAAATTGCATGTAAATCATGCTCAGTTTCAGTGCATTGATTTTTCAGTCTGTGTAACTGTTATAAATGAGAATTAGGGCCTATGAGACTCGGGGGCTGTGGTGTAGTGGTTAGCATGCTTGACTTCGAAGCAGGCAGCCCGGGTTCGATTCCCGGCGCCCCCATTTCTTTCATTCTTTCTAAATTGGGGCATCCTCTTTCTATTCAACATAGTGGCGACCGTGACATAGGACGGAGAGGATAGGGCCGGGTCCTCAGGACAGCCTTATCCCCGAACCGTCTTCGGAGGTGGGTTAGGAATAGGAGCCCCATGCCCTGGATTGAGATTGGCACTTCAACCCTTACGGTACTCGTGCTGTGTGCAGTATGAATGTGTACATAGCTTCTCTAGTGTGGTCCCTCGGTTAAGGGTAATCCGAAAAACCCTCGGTTTCGGTTAGGGGTGAACCGGAGAAAACCCTCGGTATTGGTTGGTAATCGTTCTGGGTCGATCGAGAAACCCTGTGGTTGCGGGTGAGCCAGGAAACCCTGAGTGTGGTGTGATTGAAGTAGGCTTGGAGGCCTACGTGTGAATGTGCTCCGCCCTTGAGGCATCGGGTTCGCCCCGGGAGCATGAGTATCGACCGAGTATCGTTGCAGGGTCGCAACGATGTTCGAAGGGGGGACCCTGTTATAAATGAGAATTAGGGCCTATGAGACTCGGGGGCTGTGGTGTAGTGGTTAGCATGCTTGACTTCGAAGCAGGCAGCCCGGGTTCGATTCCCGGCGCCCCCATTTCTTTCATTCTTTCTAAATTGGGGCATCCTCTTTCTTTCAACATAACAATGTCCGCACCTGCCCAGCGAAACGCGCGTGTGTGGGTGTGAGTGACGTGGTGAGCGCGATTGCGTGTTGCTTGTGTAAACTGTAAACATATTGCATGTACGCTAGTTGTAACGTCTGGCAGAGAAAGTAATACATGCACCTGAAGAAGTTAGACGTAAAGGCAGTGCGAAGTAACGAGTGGTTTCACATTGTTTTGTCTCAGCTAATCAGTGGAGTACGTAATAGGATTGTGGTAGATCAGGCTGATGTTGCGTGCAGGTCAGTTCGGCTCAAAA
Organism: Trissonchulus sp. WLG1_4; assembly: GCA_030248245.1. Lineage (NCBI taxonomy): Eukaryota > Metazoa > Nematoda > Enoplea > Enoplida > Ironidae > Trissonchulus > Trissonchulus sp. WLG1_4. The sequence goes on from JASANF010017103.1 coordinate 23,268, forward strand.
ATTTTAAAAATCTTACTTGGATTTTGACATTAAATTTTTTTTCTGAAAAAATTTCACAGGATTGTTGTTGCACTTAGTTTTTAAGAACCTTATGGTTAAACAATTTTTACAAATATTAATGTACGAAATATGAAAACTGGCATTAAATTTCCTTTGTAATTAAAATTTGTAACTGGCAATAAAAGGTTCAGAAATTTGCTATTGTCATTCCACATCTCGTCGTCAGTCGTAGTCGGGTTAAGAACTCAGGTTGAGTTGAGTTGTTGGACACGTTGCCAACTCTGACGTAGTCTTGTTGATACTGGATAGCAATGGCGTTAACGTTCTGTGCAGTGTATAGACTAAACAGGTGTACACCATCAGATAGTGGTTCATCCAGTAGAATTGACGAACTGATTTTTGAAATTTTTGTACGCCGCGCTACATTTTACCGAAACGGTAAAATAATACTGACTTCCTTTGTGTGAAAAATGTTACGCTCGTCGACAAAAGTGCTTGTTTAACCGTTAATTGATGCAACGGGTGATATTTT
>JASANF010017105.1:0-14507 GCA_030248245.1 Trissonchulus sp. WLG1_4
CCTGATTTGCTTTTATGTAGGCAAAGAAAACGCATTTAGTTTGCACAAAAATATAAATTTTTGCACACAAAAATTAAAATTTTGCACAATATTATGCACGCAAAATAAAAAAAAACCTGCTTGACTGACTGACTGACTGACACCCAGACACACTCGACGCTTACGGGACACACATTTTTTTCGCCGGACACAACATGGACACACCTTCCATTTTCAAAAAAAACCCTGTCTGAGAGTAAAACTAATATCACACTGAAATGCACAGTATATGGGTTTATATTCGCATACAAAACGACAGGCCTCCATCTATAACGGTTTTGGCTGTACTGCCCATGGGTAGCCTAACCACCTAATACACGTAAAATACCTTCCGGACCCCCTCCCTAGGCCTACAGTGACACGATCGACTCCAAAAGGGGAGACGCACTACAATCCTACTACACTACCATGCATACAAGAGATCAGACTTGGGCTGTTTGCGTGACTTCTCAAAAGCTGGCGCCATTGAATTTTTTACTTTGCCATTTTTCGAAGCCCAAAAAAGGGCTTTTCCCCCTCCCAGCAGAGCCAAAACGGCAAAAGCTTAGAATAAAATCTTTATGATGACACTATTGCCGACCAAAACAAAGGCAAAAAACATAAAAAAGTGCCTCGCCAAGAAGAATTTCTTGAGTTATGGCGCCGGGAAAAAAAGACGAAAAAATGCGAGTTTGCGGGAGACGATTTTTCATATCTCGGGTAATACCCAACCGATTTGCCTGAAATTTGGCCAGCATGTACCCCTCCCCCAGGCACGTGCACACACCAAATTAAAACCAGTTGGCTTGCATAAATTTTTAGTTATTAAAAAAATTAATTTTCAAATTCTGCAATGTGGAGTGTCGTTCCTATTCTAGGGTTAGGCGCTATCGCGCCTACCCTGATTCCATCAACGCATCACATTAACAGAAAATTAATACTCACGACAGATCCAAATGGGATAGACTAGGAACCAGAAATTTTTTGACCACAGAATTGGTGATTTTCTTGCTCCGAATTATGCTTTTTCGTGGGGCAACGAGACCGGCGGTACTGGCCTTACGAATTTTGGCTTTTCTTGCAGCAGCTTGCATGCGTTTGATTTTGCGCATTAGCATGCTGAAAAAAGGAATAATATCAAATCGGCTCTAATTATCCGCTGTTTTGACCGCAGTTTTTTCAAGATTTATATACAGCATTTTGGCCGTTGTTACAAAGATTTCACTACCTAAAGATGACCATGTATATTTTACTTTACCTATATTTATTTTGGAAAAAAAGTGACGACGAAGAGAATACGAACCTACTCCACTATGGCAAGCGGCAACAGAAACTCACTTGAGCATATAGTCATCCAAATATGCCAGATTATGTCGAGTAATACTTGTGGCAACCGCCTCAATGGACAGAGACAACAGACGATGCACGTTGGAGTCTTCGTGTTTAGGATTCTAAAATTAACAAAAAACTTTTAAACAGTGCAAGCAAAATTTTCAATAACAATCACAAGCATACAAAATTAATATTATATTATTTAACATATAATTATATCCCCTATACTTATACGTAATCTACTTCTATCCATTCTTACACATAATTGTGGTAGCACCCCTCCTTAACTATCACGTAGAGACACACACAACGCATTTTCAAACACCGCTGCAGCTTAGTGCTGCGGTATATAGTTTCATTAATTTTCGCACATCACATTGCATCATTCCAACTGTATATATTACCCGTTCCATTTTTCGGCCGTACGTAGCGCGAACATAAATCAGACCACCGTCCGTTTTCCGCTCAAATCTGTAGTGACCACTGGTCGACGAGGCCGATTTGTCAATTTCGTTCAACAGCTCGCGTTCCGAATAGCTCTCGAGCAGTGGCACTGTCTGTAGCTGCGACAATCGGACCCAGCCTGAAATTATATATACGTAAATAACATGCTACTGGTTTAACGAACTTTTGCAGTTTGATTGACAGAAAATTTTGCTGGAAAAATCCGCATTGACAAAGCAACATCTGTACCGCGAGACAATTTGGGTAATTCAAAATATATATACTCCTTGTTTCAATTCACTACGCAGCATATATACAAATCCTATATATCTAGAGAATAATGATAGGGTCTATACAGAGGGGCCGGGGATATATACATACACTATACGTACCCGAAGCCGAAATTTTAGTGCTGGTGCAAGTGAAAGTATTATATCTATCTTTAAACATATTTAAAGGTCAAAATTTTGGGAGGGACCTCTCCGGGTATATATAATTTTGGGGACTCTGCCCCCAATATTTTGCAATATTTTGTGACATTTTTGAAAAGTGTCACTTTTATTCGCCTTTGCCCAAAGTTTCGGAACCTTCCCCCTTCCGACCCTCAATATTTCGGTTGGCGCCCCCATCCCCCAGCTCTTTTTTAACGGCATCCTATTGTTCCTTACCATTTTTATCCACAACCAAATTTTCCCTCTCAGCACCGTAGCGAAGCAGATACGCCAGTCGTTTCCCCAGACTAGCTCGTGCCACTCGCACACGCTGTTTGGTGCTCTTGACGCCGAAATTGTTGGGGAAATGAATGATCACATTCTGCATTATATCGTCCACTATCGCTGCCTGAAAGAAATTTAAAAATGCAACTGTTAACATTTTTTTCATAATTTTTCCATAGCTTTCTCTGACTTCTTGCTCCACTCTTGCTAAACTTAATAAGACCATGAAAACCAACCTTTTATGCTATGAAAAGTTCCTTTTAGATTTGGATACAAGTCGACTGCCGAATGAAACCTGTTTGCAAAATGTTTCACCAAGACGAGTTAGAGACATGGCAGCAAACATTTTATACATAACTCTTGAACTCCTAAAAAATCAAAATAGTGAAACTCGAACTAAAATCCATGGGCCTGGGATGTGCTCAAAATGCACTGTTTCTAATGCAAAATCGAAAAAAATTCTGGGGGCTGCCACCCTCAGACCCCTGCATCTACTGACATCAACGGCGGCAGGTCTTGATACTGCTTTTTGGCTAATGGCGCATGATTTGTGTTCAAATAAATTGTTAGAGGTACATTTTTCTAAAAATCGCGTTACACTTCGTCAAAAACCGTATATAAGTCTCTAGCTCCCCAGACCTCCACAAACTACGGCATCTACGTTTCTAAACTAAACCGTCTCAAACTAAACCGTCTCACGAAGTGGGGGGAATTGCTCCACCCAACCTGAAAAATTTCAAAATCTGCCACTGATATAATTTTATGTGTATAAAACGTAAGAAGGGCATATATCACAAGGGGGGGGTGGTGAAAATTTCCGCCCCAGAAATATTTTCCCAGTAAAATTTTACCAAGGGTCCCCCCTTTGAATTTTATGGCCCGGCCAAAAAAATTCCGTTTCGTCTTTAATTAAACAAATTTTGCCCGAACAATAAAAAATTTCTGCGTTTTTCAGGGGACTGCCGCCCCGGATTCCAGCAATGACCAAGGTTAAAGTTCCTAAACAAATGTTGATGAACATGTTTTTCAATGCAAAATTTAATTAAAAATCCTAAAAAAGCTCTGGCTTCTTGGGACTGCCGCCCCTAGGCCGGGCAATCACCCAGAATTTGTCAACAAACTGTTGCTTAAAGTTGTCTTTTAAAGCAGATGTTATGTCAGAATTCCACAAAAGCTTTGGATTCTGGGGGTTGCCGCCGCCAGACACCCGCCAGGCGCCAATTATGGCACACACATTTTTGCAAGATTCAGTCAAGGAAGGTGGGTCGATTTCCCACTCGCTCAAAAAAATTCTAGGATCGACATCTGACAGCCTGTGACAAATGCCATTAATTTCCAATATTTAGAATTTCAGCACGCCAACATAAACATAGCAGCAACCAGCAAGGGCGTACCCAGGGGGGACGGATGGTGGGAATCCCCCCAAAATTTTTTCCAAGTGAATTTTAACACAATATGGGTCCCCCCTTTGGTTTTTATTGTCCGGCCGGAAAAATTTTCTGATAATATGTCTCCAATTGACCAAATTTAGCACAAAAATCAAAATTTGTCCCAAGTTTTTTTCTGGACCCCTGTGAGTCTGCGGCTTAATAAGCCTTGTTATTACATATATTACATCAAAGCCATTTGCGTACTTGTGTTATATATACACCATCTGAAGTGACGTTACTAACTACTATCTTTTGTTTTAATTTTTCTGTCGAAAAAAATTTCTGATACGTCTCCAGTTGACCAAATTGGGTCTAAAAATTTAAAAAATCGCTAATTTTTTTCTGGGGGCTGCTGCTTGCAGACCCCTGCAACGTCCTTGTTCAGTAATTTTGCGTTTGTAGGGGTTTTGTGCATGTTAAAATTGCTAAGAAGTGCTGTTTCACCCATTATACAAAATCGAAGTCATTCTCCGAAATTATTTTCTGGGTACGCCACTGGTACGTACGTACCTCCAAAGGTTTAAAAACACGTATATTTGCTTCTGTATAGGCGAAGAAAACGCATTTGCAGTTTGCACAGAAAAATAAAATTTTGCACACTAAAATTAAAATTTTGCACAATTATGCACACAAAATTTTTTGAAAACCGAAAAAAAAAAAACCCTGATATATATATATATATATATATATATATATATATATATATATATATATATATATATATATATATATATATATATATATATATATATCGGGATCGACCGACCCACGTCGTAAAAAAAAAACATAAAAAGAGGGTCCCAGAAAGTCGACAAGTCTCAAATGACCACAATCAGCCAAAAAAAAAAAATTCTCCAGATTTTCTTCTGGCGGGAGTCTTGAGACTCTGTGGCTTGCTTAGTCTTAGTCTTCTTTCTTATTCTCTGTCATCAAAGCTATCGGGATCGACCTAGTTTTGTATTCCGGTTTTGGCTCCGGTTCCGGTATTTCCAAAAGTACCGGAACCGGAACCGGAACCACTAATTCTCTGAAAAAGGATTTGCTTTTAATTTTTCTGTTTTGTTCGTCCATGAAAATTTTCCGACAAGTCTCAAATTTACCACAATCAGCCAAAAAATAAAAAATTTCTCCAAGATTTCTTTCGCGGGAGTCTTGAGACTCTGTGGCTTGCTTAGTCTTAGTCTTCTTTCTCTACCTGTCATCAAAGCTATCGATGACCGGAGCCGCCGACTTGGCTCCGGTCCGGTATTTCAAAAGTACCGGAACCGGAACCGGAACCACTAATTCTCTGAAAAAAGGATTTTGCTTTTAATTTTGTGTTGTTCGTCCATGAAAATTTCCGACAAGTCTCAAATGACCACAATAGCCAAAAAATAAAAAATTCTCCAGATTTCTTCTGGCGGGGAGTCTTGAGACTCTGTGGCTTGCTTAGTCTAGTCTTCTTCTTATTCTCTGTCATCAAAGATAAGAAAGAAGCAAAAGAAGGAGAGGCAATATATATATATATGTACTATACTATATATATATATAGACATATATATATATATATATATATATATATATCTCAGCTTAGTATATATATATTAGATTTGTCAGCTTTATATGTCCTAAAACGGATATATATAAATAGAGTACTAGTACTAGTACATATAAATAGCTTCAGAGTTTTTATTCTAGCATTCTTTCTTATGTTGCACTGCTTATTCTGACATTATTCTATCAGCAATGCTCTGCTTCTGTGTCCAATTTCTTGTATTACTTCAGCTACCTCAATGAAAGCCGAAGGTTCATGGTTTTTCACGCTACAGCCAAAAATTTGGTACTCTGTTATCTGTGTAAACCTTACTATCTAACAGGGGTGGATCTAGCAGGGGAAGCGACGGTACATCCCTTTAGCTGTATTACCGTTGCCAAATCGCCAATTTTAGTGCTATTGTGGTCTATAATTCCAAAATATTTCCGGATTTGCTAGATTCTAGCAATTCGCCGGACCGCGGATGTGTATAATTTTTAGTCTTTTGAGCCCCACGCCCCCACTATAACTTGCGATTGGTCAGAAAATAGCATTCTTTTTGAACGAAGTATTCTCAGGTGTGTTGGCGTTAAAATTTGGTAAAAAATGAATTTTAACACATTTTAAAAATTCTGTAATCTTTTAAAAAGAGGTTGCAGGAATTTTTAGCGTAAACAAACTGTATTTTAAAATCTGGGGACTGTTAGAAGGGTAGTCAAAAAAATGTAAGCAAAAGAAAACAAAAAAATTTTGTTTGAAAATATTGCAAAATATAGGGTCTTTTGAAGGGGGTTCCGGTTCCGGTATTTTTAGGTGGTTCCGGTTCCGGTTCCGGTAGTTTTAGGGTTCCGGTCGATCCCTGATGGACCGGAGTTCCGGTTCCGGTTCCGGTTCCGGTACTTTTTGGTTCCGGTTCCGGTTCCGGTTCCAGTATTTTAAAAGTACCGGAACCGGAACCGGAACCACTATTTCTCTGACAAAGGATTTTGCTTTTAATTTTGTGTTGTTCGTCCATGAAAATTTTCCGATAGGGCTCCAACTGACCACAATTGGCCTAGAAATCAAAATTTTCTTCAGATTTTGTTCTGGCGAGCCTCTTGCGACTCTGTAGCTAGTTTAGTCTTCGTCTTGTCTATTATTCTCTTTCATCAAAGCTCATGCGTTCAACATATTGTGTGCTGCACGCGTATATATAAATATTGCATACTTATACATGTACATATACTTTAAATACAAATACAAAATACAATACAATAATATATACATTGGTATCGTTTGTGCTTTATTGTCTTAAAACGGATATTGTAATATTTATAGCATATACTAGACTAGGACTACATACAACTAGCTTTTGATTTTTTATTCTAGCATTCTTATGTTGCAGTGCTTATTCTTTATCAACAGTGCTGTGCTTTTTGTGTCCAACTTCTTGTATTAACTTCAACTAGCTCAATGAAAGCCGAAGGTCGAAGGTCCACGGTTTTTCACGCTACACTAAAAAATTATGCAATCTGTGTAAACCTTAAGCCTGATTCACACGAAGTGGATTTTCAAGGGGATCCTCAGACGCACGTGACTTTATTTGATTAGCCACTGCATGTAGAGCCCCTTGAAAAAACGCTCGGAGAGCGATAAGCAAAATTCCCCAAGGGGATCCCCATGGGGACGCGTGAGGACTCCCACAGGAATCCCCATGGGGATTTCCCTGAGGAAGATCCCCTTGAAAATCCCCCTCGTGTGAAACAGGCTTTACTATCTAACATCTAAGAGAGGGGGCGACGGTACAGCCGCCCCCCGCCCCCCAATTTTCTCCAAGTCAGGGTTTTTTTTGGGTCCGCGAGTCATCCAGCCAGACTCAAGTTCTCTTAACTGGACCCAGCAAAAATTAGCGTGACTCCAGCCAGCCCAAGGGCGTAGATAGGGAGGGGGGTCGCGGGGGCCGCGATCCCCCCCTTTTGGTCCCTTAAGAAGTTAACCTTAAGGTCTACCTTAAGAAATTGTCAACAAGGGTCCCCCCTTTGGTTTTTATCGCCCCGCCGAAAAAATTTCTTGATACGTCTCCAATTTACCAAGTTTTGTTTAAAAATCCAAAAATTTTCGAATTTTTTTTTCTGAGGGCGACCCTATCCAGACCCCTGCATCTCTATGGCTGACTACTCCTTGTTATTATCTTTCATCAAAGCCTATGCATGTCTACAAAAGTACATTATGCTGAATATACTTGTATAATACACTGTACCTGCCGCCCCCAGACCCCTGCAACCTGTGGCTCACTAATCTTGCGTTTGCACTGCGAAGTCCTAAATTACTGTAAATACTAAAATAAATGTCAAAAAGTGTATTTAAATGTATAGAAAGTCAAAAGTGTATAGAAGGGTTGCATATAAAAAATGTGAGTAAAAGTAAACAAAAAATTTTTTGAAAATATTGCAAAATATAGGGTCTTTTTGAAGGGGGTTCCGGTTCCATTTCCGGTTCCGGTATTTTTAGGTGGCTCCGGTTCCGGTTCCGGTAGTTTTAGGGTTCTTCGATATATATCTATATATATATATACCGAGATATATATATATAGATATATATATATATATATATATATATATATATAATATATATATATATATATATATATATATATATATATATATATATGCAGTATGCAGAATATGCATATGAATATATTATGTTATAAAGTATTTCAAAGAACAATCGAGCATGGGAGCATCAACCTGAAAGTCGTGGTCGTCTTGATGCATGGCGTCGGGGTCTGGCTCCCAGTCGCTGCTGTCTCCGCTCCAACTGTGCGCACTCTCATCAGAAACGAAATCGTGTTCGTCAAAATCCATGACTCACGAAAACTGAAAAGTTCACAAGAAATTTTGTTTAATACAGATAAAATTAAGATTCTGACCTACGAGAGCAAATTAGCCCAAAACTATGCCTAACCAACCGTGTATATATATTATTATAAAAATGCCCCCATTGGGCATCACTGAGGTTAGAATAGGAGGTTCTAAAGCGGAAAAATGCAATCTGGCTCGTTAAAGATAATGGACAAGTTTGCTGTGAATGGGAAAAATTCATTTTTTTAAAGTTGGTGGACAAGAGCGATCGGAATAGACAGCCCCATGACACATTAGCGCTTTCTGCACCCTATTCGCGCGGATTATAAAGTCAATATAGTTAGACTTTTTGCCTTCTTGGAATTGAAAAAGTTTGTGTATATATATACTCTTGTAGACCGATGCAGAAATTACTGTTGACCAATAACAGAAAGTGACAACATTTCGCATCTACCATTTCTGTATTCAGTGGCGTACCCAGAAAAATATTTCGGGAGGGAATGACTTTTTGACTTTGTGTAATGGCTTAAAATGCACTTTTTAGCAATTGTAACACTCATGAAACGCCTTATATACAAACGCAAGATCACTAACCCACACGATTGGAGGGGTCTGGGGTAGCAGCCCCTGAAGAAAATTTCTATTTTTCCACTTCTTAGACCGTTTTTGGTCAACTGGAGACGTATCAGAAAGTTCTTCCGACAAAATTTAAAACAAAAGATGGGAGTGTCACAACCTTGTATTACACAAATAAAGTAAAGTAATGCACTTGTGTATACATGCATATTCTTCGATGAAAGATAATAACAAGTATTAGTAAAGCCACAGAGTCGCAGGGGTCTGGGGGCCGCAGCCCCCAGAAAGAAATGGGGAATTTTTTTGCTTTTTCGGCCAATTTGGTCAATTGGAGACGTGTCAGAAAATTTTTCCGGCCGGACCATAAAAACCAAAGGGGAAAAAATCACTGGGAAAAATGTCTTGGGAGGGATTCCCTTTATCCCCCCCCCCTGGGTACGCCCTTGTCTGTATTTAAGTGGTACGCAGCAGCTAAAGCCTAAATATTCCAAAAAATGCCAAAATTTTGGTGAAACATCAGCAAAACAGGTTTCGTACGGGGTGTCGGGGTATGGGCCAAAACGACAAAAAACGACGTTTTGTGGCCGATTAAACGGTTTCAAAGAAGTCTACACATATTCTTACCCCAGATCAGTCAACTTTTGTATCAACAATGGGTGAGTTTAGCAAAAAATTGTCGCCAAACAAAATAGGGTTTTTTTCCCCGCAATAGGGTTTTTTTCCCCGCACAAACTTTGAACTGTCACAGGTAAACCACAACGTTTATCACTGTTTTTGAGCTTCAGAAGTATAGAGGAAAGGTAACTCTCTTGAAAAGTGCAAACAACGTTGGCCAAAAGTGGTTTTGTGAAAAATTATGACAAGTCTATAATTTGGAAAATTTTGTCACTTTGGAATGTTTCAACATGCAAAATTTTGAAATTTTATAAAAAATGCTACAGGCCTCAAAACTGCACAGAAATTGGTGTGGTAAGTAAGTTTGGGATGCGCTTTCCACCTACATACTCAAAAAGGTCCTATGTCGTAAGGTTCGGCCAGGAAGCACTAGGGGTTTTTTCCCCGCAAAACGCGTAAGGTTTTTTTCCCGCACCACTATATCCCGAGAGGCCGTAGGGGGACTCAGAGGCGTCCTAGACAAAAAAGGACCTTGGATTCGTGTTCAGGGGCCCAAATTATCCCTAGGAACATCACAATCTCAATTTCGAAAATTTGACCCCTTTGGACCCCCTAGGGGGGGCACCGTGAGCCTCAGGGCCTGAGGGTCTACATAGGCGGGTCCAGGGGGTTCTAGGCAAAAACTAACCTCAAATTCGTGTTCAGGGGCCCAAATAACCCCTAGAAGCGAGATTTTATGAAAAAACTCGAAAAAAAATTTCGACCCCAAAAGTACCTTAGGTCACTTTTTGACGAGACCTGAGACTTCTGCCAATTTGCCTGGGGTGCCAAAGTGAAGTACCATACACGACGCTGACCAAACAATATCAACTGACACCCCTGCACGTATTTATTGTGTCATCATAACAATACAGCGCGAGTGATTAGCCATTACAGCGTTATACATTGACAAAGTCACGAAAAACCATGTCAAGGGTGCCAGAGGGGGGTGTACCAGTTCTGGCTACTAGGAAAATCTGACAGCAAAACTATGGGCACCCTGCAATGCACAGTATATGGGTTTATATTCGCATACAAAACGACAGACCTCCATCTATAACCGTCTTGGCTGTATATACTGCCCATAGGTAGCCTACCCCCATAATACACGTAAATAACGTTCCGAGCCCCCTCCCCTGCGCTTCAGTTACACGATCGACTCCAAAATAGCAGATGCACTATAGCACCACTACACTACCCTGCATGCAAGAGATGGAGATGGAGGCTACTTCAGTTGCGTGACTTCTCAAAACACAGGAAAACCAAGAGTGTGAAAAATATCCAAAAAGAGTGAGAAATTTTTATATTTTCTCACTGGATTCTCACGTGTGAATATAGTGAGAAAAACGTGAAAAAATTTCTCACTTGTTTTCGACGTTTTTCAGATGCTCAGTGTGTTTCTCACCGGAATCTCACGTGCGAAACCAGTGAGAAAAATTTCTCACTCTTTATTCCTACTATTCTTTCATACCAAAAACTAGTAAGAAAACGGTTCGAACATATTCTCACTCAATTCTCACTGGTGTAACCGGGCTTGAAGCTCGGGTAGCTGTTAAGTCTCGTAGGTCAACTCTAAGTTCGTCTAGTGGTGCTTCTAGCCCGATTACAGGGGTAGCGTCACTCGGAGTGGTCCACTTCCTCTACTCTAGACTAACATCTCTAAGCTAGAATAATAACGCAAACAACTTACTGAAATGATGGGGTTTTATTGGAATAATTGCACGAGATATACGGCACAAAATAGGGCATAAGCAATCCAGAGGTCACACCAACTGGCACACAGAAAATAGGCCAAAAGAGGCGCCAACGTACACAGCAATACAGTGGTCTCACCAACTGCCACACAGAAAGTAGCCCAAACGGGCAACAGCGTATAAACCAATACAGTGGTTTCACCGACTGCCACACAGAAAATGCCCAGCTCGGGCCACAACAGCTAAACAGCAACTTCAAAAATAACCTTCTGACTGAACTGACTACAGCCTTAAATATTGCACAATTGACGTGGGTTACCGCCTGCTTACAAGTCTGGTATTTGGACTTTAGCCTGAATTTTCCAGACTTCTTGTAGGCGAATGTAAAGTCATGCGGAATTTTGTCGGTTTTTGGAGGTGTTGGCCTCCCTCCTACTCGTCATAAGCTTATATTTCCAATCCGTTTTAAAATGTTTGGACTCAATCCAAATTCGAAATGTCAAGCATATTTTTTTGTAAAGTTTTTAGGCGGTTGAGTCTCCCACTGTTGTAATGTCTGCATTCCGGTCTGGTTAATAATCAGGCGTTTAGGGATGTTTTGAATCCAAAATATAGAAATTTCCAAGTTTTTTATAACAACTATTATGTTGTCTAACTGCAAGTCGAGTTAGGTTTTGTTCACTCTTAGGAGTTTCTAGGTCCAGTTACATTCGTCCCCCCGACGGAAAGCGAATGTCCACATTCGAGAAGAAGTCTAGTTCAGTCTTATATAAGCGGATATATACGTAGGCGCTCGGCTGTTCAGTCAGCAGGCTAGGTTACAAACATTTTTACAATGCATTACAACATTACCATTTTATATGAGTACCTATATGCTGCCAGTGCAAGGTGTGCTGTAATGCTTAATGGCACTCATAAATCGATGTTGCGTGCTTTCTTTTTGCAATAGAAAAAGTTGTTAGAAAGTTATTTTACAGATTTTTTCGCAGGTTCGCTTTTAAAACACTCATTATAGCTTTTGAACATTTTTTCTCTGGTGAAACTTCAAATTCAAACTTTTTGTGTTCATTTTGCGTAAAGATTAGATTAGAATCCTTTCTGCATACACAATTTTGCACAGGTGGCATACATAAGAAGTTAAACATCTGTAGCAATATTAATTAATTAGGATTACACTATTACAGGCACATTCTTAAAGGCGGTCATAATCGCACAGAATTTTACACACGAAACATTTATAGACAACGTTGATTTGTTTTCTTGTCTTAACAAAAAAAATTTTTCTCTCGGTTTGCGATTGTAGTGACTGTCATACATAGTATATATTTAAAGTATACTAATACAATACAACAATTATATAGGCGTACAATTGAGATAAATAGTATAGTAATGTCACTTAAAAATAGTATATAAATAGAATAAGTACCGGATAATGCATAGTAAGCATGAATAAATAATCAGTGAGCAAATAGATACTAAATGGCATTTGGTGTAAATACATATTGTAGCAACAATACCTGAGCATAATATAAAGCAGAGTACCGTATTCTGAACGCGTTTCTTAGAATGCAATGTTGTGCGCGAGTGCATAAAGACAGAGCTGCAACAAATTATATGAGAGAGGGCTTTTTAACAAAACTCGGGGGGCTGTTGAAATTTGAAATTTCAGTTTGAAATTGCGTTCAACATTGCAGTCTAATGTTCACATTCATATGAATTCAATAGTAACAGTTGTTTGGTGAGGAGTGGGCAGTTCAAAACTGTATTCGAACAAAATATAGAATATATAATTGTGATAACGATGACAACTGCAATAATAAGTGCAACATATTGGAGCAACTCTAGTACCTGAGCGTACAATAAAGCAATATAGGGATTATATAACAGGATGTAATGTTGCAGCGCATTATCAGATCATGTGCATTTAAGCCGTGTGCGTAATGCCACTGTTTGCATATTCAAATGCGCTCCAACATTACAGGTCTATGATAAATAAGCAGTCCTGCATAGTCCTGAGCACATCAAAAACTGTTGCGGCGCTTCAGCTCCGAAAAGAGTCGTCGTCGTCTCGCCATTCCTGCTTCTCTGAAGAGGAGTAGGTCAAGCCGGAACACGCCCACTGGTAGGTATTCCTCCGATTCCTGCATGGGGTGGATACCCACGGTTGCGGCAGCCAGGTGCGCGAAGCGTCGCATTTGGGTGATGGGGGTAAAGTTTTCCCATTTCATCCAGAATAAAACTGTCATGATCAGAGCCAGGGGGTTGGGGGAGACTAGGTCCATAGCTAGTTCAGAGGAGGAGAGGTGATAGAGTCCACATTCTGGTCCAAAGATTTGAAAATCTGGGGAAATTTTGTTGAATGCTTTGATTTGGTCCTTTGGGCTGTCGGCCCGAATCAGATCCTTCAAAAAGTTTTCGGTTACCCAAAGGGGTTTTCCTAACAGGGTGACGGGGTGGCAATCGTCTAGGTGGTGAGGGCAGTGGGCATACACTGCATCACCACTCTCATTGAGCTCGAACTCGTCCGCTAGGCTAAGGAAGGTGTGCAAGGTATCATTTACAGTGCCGCCCTGCTTTATCGCGAGCATGGTGTGCAGGGGGGCTACAGGGGAATAGCGTTTGTCCCACAGAAGTTTTTGGGCAGGGAGGCTGAGCATACTGTCTACCTAAAAAATAAAGAGCACATTAGTACATACAAAGTTAAGGCTTAATAAATGATCCAAACTGTGATTAAAAAACAGTCTGACTACATACTGTTCAGTCCACTTCGTTAAGTCCATTTAATTATGGAATAAGAAATCAATAGTCCATTAGAGTCCATCTAAGTCCATAATGTCCATAATTTAAGAGCCAAGAATTAGGATCTCCTGGTTAGTAATGGCTAGGTCCAGGCAGCATCCACGGGGTGGGGATTACACCCTGTAGGCGGCGTACGTCTCGATGAATTTTCAGAGTACCCTTTTTCAGATAGTCGCGCATGTTCTCGGCCATGGCCTCTGAGTGGCCCAAGTCGTCACAAAGGCCTAAGTAACGAGCGCCGCGTTTGCGAACAAAATCGTAGGCCCATTGATAAACGGGGGTTACACCACCCTGAATTCGGGTCTCGGCCAGCTCTCGGTAGTCATTCATGTCCCGTTTTACAATGAGTTGCAGTCCCTTTGGTAGCTTCGGGGGGTCCTTCAGAAAAGTTTCTCCGATTGGGGTCTCGATTCGCTCGAATTCCGGTTCCAGTTGTACAGTTCTTTGTACTTGCTGTGCGTTTGCTGGCGTCGTTTCCTGGAGTAGTGGTT
>JASANF010017111.1:0-103354 GCA_030248245.1 Trissonchulus sp. WLG1_4
CCCTAGTTATAAGGCCTCAAAGTCATATGAGCGGTTTTAGCATATGATGAAGATATAAACAAGCGTTTTTTGCCCCGAGACACAATACACTGCTTTTGAAACGTTGTAAAGACGAGTACGATAACCTGGCAGTTGAAACCTTTTATTGAGAAAAAAGTTCAATTATCAGACTATGAGATACAACAGCAAATTTTTGCACCGAAACACACTGTAACGTACAACATCAACTTTAGCAGAGGTCCCAGTTTCTATTAAACGGCAGTTTTTTTTCCACCGCTCTTTGGCTTTTATAGCACAACGAAAGTGGAAGGTTTTTATTAAATAGGTCTTTTACTGCTGGAATTTTCATGATAGCCAAACAACACACTCAAAAAATGTCGCTTGACCGCTACTTGGCCGTTTTTTGCTGCTGGATATTGTAGAGATGATTGTCACGTGACTTCAATCCGGGGCAAAAATTGTGTTCTTCCGGCCAATCAGAAACAAAGTACTGGCCAATCAACATCAAGTTGCAGATAACCGTTTTCATATTAACCAATAAGCATCAGACCAGTTTTAAATCAACCAATAAGAAACTACTGAGTTCTCGTTTTGTTTTGGAGGGGGCTTTGTGGACTAGTTATCAATAAAAAACGTTTATAACAATTGCTAGCAATTTTTGAATACTTTTTATGATGGTGAACAGTTGTGATTATTTAGCAGTGTAAAATTATCAGCATTAGAGCGAATTAAAAAGGTTATAAGTCGAGTTTTACACACGTGGACCCTTGTACTAACTTCACTAAATACAAAACACAGATCAAATTCTAGAAAACAGACCAAATTATAACACAAAACAGTAAACACTAAAACAGCAAACATTATAAGACAAAACAGTAAACACTAAAACAGTGGGTATGGAGAAAGAGAAATAAACGATCTGAAAATAATTATGCAACTGTACAGTTTACACTGCACCTATATAAACCGAATTTTTTGCCACGGCCGAAACTTCACATTCTGAAATAGCTGTTTTGCAAATTTTGTGCTTCAACGTAGCGCACAGGCTTATATCAAAAATCATACAAGATATGATAAAAAATAAACCACTTATGATATTGAAAAGTAAAAAACATAACGTTATGTGTAGTAAAGTAAGTTCAAAACAAGGCTGTCATCAAAGAAAACTGTCGAAAGTAATGCACGCTTCATCCCTTCACAAGTTTCTAACTTTTTTCATTCGTCGCATGATCTCATTTTTTTATTTTAGTGTCACTATTATTACCTCTTGTTTTCATTTTTATGAGTTTATATACGTACTGAAATTTGCGGGGCAAAAACCGGACTTAAACCGGACATCTGCAGTGCTTTGTAAGCGCCAAATGTGAAAATTTGGATTTTGGGTTTTGAAAATGGGCTGAGTCTCCGTCACGTGACCTGCAGATGACCGCCACTTAAACGTTTTTTGTCCCGAATACACTTTCAAATTTTCATTAACCAATTAGAAAGCAGCATTTTGAGTGACGTAATTTCATCAGCCAATCATTTAGTATAATTTGAAATAGGCTCCGCCCTAATGAAATTTTTGTCTCCGCCCCACCTATATTGTTTAACAAAGTTGAAAAATGAAAAAAAAAACACGCGAGCAGTTTTTTGTCAGCAGTTTTTACAGTTCTAGACCTGTTTTAGAAGAAGTATCTTCCCAAAAAATTTCTTCGTCTGCCACGTCGTTGTCAGTTGGCAGCTGCTGATAGAACGTGATGGCTCGGTTTCCAACCAACTTTTCTTATAATTTTTTTTTTTTGTTATGATTTGGTTGTTTTCTTGATCATTTTGTATTTAGTGAAGTTAGTACAAGGGTCCACGGGAAAAACTCAACTTATAACCTTTTTCACAAATTTGCTCTAATGCTGAAATTTACACTGCTAAATAATCACAACTGTTCACCACAAAAAGAGTATTCAAAATGGCTAGCAATGTATAAAAATTCGATTATAACTAGCCACAAAGCCCCCTCCAAAACAAAACGAGAACCAGAGCAGGGATCAAAACGGTCGATGCAAAACAAACGGATCTGCAACGAGAGGCCAAGACGTTCCCGAGAAGAACACAATTGCCCCGATCAAGCACGGACAACATCTCACATATCAGCAGCAAGAAAACGGCCAAGAGCGGCAAGCGACATGAGGGGTGGCATCAGAAAATCCAGCAGCAAAAGACCCAGAGGAAACGACTGGGTGCTATAAAAGCCAAAGCGGGGAAGAAAAAACGCCGAGAAAACGGGACCTCGCAAAGGAGGTACGACAGGGTTCGGAAAAATGCATCTCAAAACGAAATAACAAAAAAGGCAACCCAGGACACCGCTACAACGCAAAAGCAGGAGGGCAAAAAAACGCAACCACATACAAAACCCTCGAGATCAGCTTTCAGTGCCTTGCTGATAGGAAAAGGTCGCGATGCAGAAATGTTTTGGGGCTAGAAGAACCGTCTAGCACGTCCACACTAAATTGACCCCAAAAGAAAACGAGACCCCAACGTTTCGTCATTTTCCGAAAGAGGTTGTCGGGATGGCGAAACGGGGACGAATATATATATATATATATATATATATATATACAATACAGGGCGGGGGTCGGGGGGGTTTCACCTCAGAAGGCACATCACCCCCCCAGACAGGGCTCACCCCCCCCAGAAGCGAAGGAGCCACGAAAACAAAAACGGGGCCACGAAGCGAAAGGGGCCACGAAGCAAAAGGCCGGAAAAGCTCCGCACCCCCCCCCCCCGGGCCACCCCGCCGCTCCACAGTATACGGCACTCGTTTGGATAACGTGGCAGCTCGTCCAGAAACGGCACGCGCAGAAATTCCGTGTATAAGTCCAGCTACACATGATGCCTATAAGTAACACACACTTATAAATCAATCCAATCAAAGTCGTATTAAACTGCAAATGCGAAATGTCGCAAGTCCAAAAAGTCCAAAATACCACACACCAGTGAAAAAATATAAAGAGCCCGAACGTATCTGTGAGCATCGAAACGAACTTATACACTAAATAAACTAAGCTCACTACTATGCTATAAAACACCAACCTTGTCGTAGCGCGTATTAATCCATTTAATTTCCATTCATTCATTAACTGTTGATCCTCAACTTGTAGCCCTTGAGACCGTTTGTCTTTTTTACCCGCCAGTCGTGCCAGTTAAGCCAGTCTTTAGCGACCCGATGTCTTCCACCTGGGTAAGAAAAATCATAGTAAATAGTGAGCAAAAAAGCATATACAAGTTGCTTGCGCGTCATGTCGAGAGTTAAAAAGTGTAATGAAGTAGAGTCAAAAAATTAATGAGATGAACACTTAATGTAGTGATAGTAATTTTTTGCGTATAAATTCAAATCTTGAATAACCAAAATACGAAACCTTGATAGCCTAAAACCTACTGTAATTTTTTCTTTGCCAATGCCTCTGATGAATGAATACCAATCATCAGCCACTGCTCCACTTCATGACGCAGACTTCTTCTCAATGAGAGCGTGGATGTGTCAACCTCCATCATAGAGTACCTCGCTCCATGAACTTCTGTCGATTATTTGAGCTTTTCACTTCATTGAAAGTACTGCAAGAACATCGTTGACACAAAACGGTTTCTGTTCTGTCCTGCTGCAGTGTCGGAATACAAGACAACGTGATTGATATGGTCCGGCACATGTTTTTTGTTTGTGATGTATTTTTTGCCTTTTTCACAGATGAATGGCTCCGTTTCTTTTATTATCACAAAGCCAAACTGAGCTTTGTTGTCCAAAATCGACGTAGATAACTTTGCTCTTAGATCTTCTGTCAGCTTGCAGTTCAGAGTAAACATCCGATATCACAGACAGTCACATCAATGTAATCAGCCACTGCCTTAGTGAGCGCACTCGTTCCCGCTTGAATTTGACATGCTGACACCAATAATAATAATAATAAAACTGAAACGAAACAACACTGCTAGAAGATTTTATTCTAGTTTAACCCAATGAAAGTGTGTTTCTTTATAGCAATCCACGTGCGCCTAGAGCTGACTTATACACGAATTTCTGCGCGTCCGTTTCTGACAAGCTGCCACGTTACCCAAACGAGCGTATACTGTGGAGCGGCAACCTATCAGCAAGCACTGAAAGCTGATCTCGAATCGATCCAAGAAAAAAATCATAACTGAAACCGAGCCATCACGTTCTATCAGCAGCTGCCAACTGACAACGACGTGCAGACGAAGAAATTTTTTGAAGATACTTAAAACAGTCTAGAACTGTAAAAACTGCTGACAAAAAACTGCTCGCTTCATTTTTCAACTTTGTTAAACAATATAGTGGCGGAGACAAAAATTTCATTAGCGAGCCTATTTCAAATTATACTAAATGATTCTGATAAATTACTCACTTGAATCTCTTTCTAATTTTCATAAAATTTAAAAGTGTGGACAAAAAACGTTTAAGTGCGTCATCTGCAGTCACGTGACGAGACTCAGCCCATTTTCAAAACCCAAAATCCAAATTTTCACATTTGCGCTTACAAAGCACTGCAGATGTCCGTTTAAGTCCGTTTTTCCCCGCAAATTTCAGTACGTATATAAACTCATAAAAATGAAAACAAGAGTAATAATAGTACACTAAAATAAAAAAATGAGATCATGCGACGAATAAAAAAGTTAGAAACTTGTGAAGTGATGAAGCGTCATTACTTCACAGTTTTCTTTATACAGCCTGTTTTAACTACTTTACTACACATAACGTATTTTTTTACTTTTCAATTTCATAAGTGTTTATTTTTATCATATCTTTATATTTTTATATAAGCCTGTGCGCTACGTTGAAGCACAAAATTTCAAAACAGCTATTTCAGAATGAAGTTTCCCGTGCAAAAAATTCTTTATATAGTGCAGTGTAAACTGTACAGTTGCATAATTATTTTCAGATCTTTATTTTCTTTCTCCATACCCACTTTTAGTTTTACTTTTTTCTATAATTTCTTTTTAGTTTTACTGTTTTGTTATAATTTTCTGTTTTCTAGAATTTATCTGTTTTTTATTTAGTGAAGTTAGTTTGAGTCCACGTGTGTAAAACTCGACTATAACCTTTTAATTCCTCTAATCTATAATTTTACACTGCTAAATAATCACAACTTTCACCATCATAAAAATATTCAAAAATTCTAGCAATTTTATTAAAAGTTTTTTATTATAACTAGTCCACAAAGCCCCCTCCAAAACAAAACGAGAACTCATAGTTCTTATTTTATTCAAAACTGTCTGATCTATTTTAATACGAAAACGTTATCTGCAACTGATTTGATTCCGTATTTTTGTATTGCCGAAGAACACAATTTTTCCCCGATTAAGTCACGTACAATCATCTCTACAATATCCAGCAGCAAAAAACGCCAAGTAGCGTCAAGCGACATTTTTTAGTGTGTTTTTCTATCATAAAATTCCAGCAGCAAAAGACCTATTTAATAAAAACCTCCACTTCGTTTCTATAAAAGCCAAAGAGCGTGAAAAAAAACTCCTTTAATAGAAACTGACCTCTGCTAAAGTTATTTTACGTACAGTGTGTTTCGTGCAAAAATTTTTATATACTCATAGTCTGATAATAAACTTTTTCTCAATAAAAGTTTCAACTGCCAGTTATCGTACTCTCTTTACAACGTTCAAAAGCAGTGTATTTTTCTCCGCAAAAAACGCTTTTATATATTTCATCATATCTAAAACCGCTCATATACTTTAGCCTATAACTCAGAAAGTTTCGATTTCATAGAAATTTTTGTCTGAAGAAGAACCTTCTAGCTACGTCCACACTAAATTTACCCCAAAATCTTAAAAAAATACCTCTCAACTTTTCTCATTCCCAAAAGTAGTTTTTTCGTTTATGTTCTTAAACGCGACTATATATATATATATATATATATATATATATATACACATATACATGCATAGAGAGTTTAGAGTTCACCCCCCCCAAAGCATATCGCCCCCGACAGTCTTCCCCCCCGATCTTTTAAGTAGCTCCACAAAACCAAATTTCTCACAAAGCGAATTTCTCACGAAGCAAAAATCCGAAAATTCTTACACACCCCCCCCCGCAGTAGCTCACCCCCCCCCCCCCAAATTCGACTCCACTTTATATATATATATATACTGGTCGTTGACAGGTGAAATGTTTTTTAAAACGAAAAGGACTTCATGTTTCTGTTTCAGCTGCGTGAATAGTAATTATATATAAACCTGTGAAGTCGAACCAGCCGTGAGGGATGTCCAGTTCCCGTCCCAGCGCCCAGTCGGGTGTTCCGTCCACATCCACTGGGGTGTTGATGGTGGGACCCAACTTCAAGGTCGGCAAGAAAATTGGATGCGGAAATTTTGGCGAACTTCGATTGGGTAACAAGTTAAAATTATATATTGTATATATATGCTTGTGTTTGAAGTACTATATATGTCATGTTATGTTTATATCAATCTAAATATTTATTATTTATATAAGGCTTTAGCATCACCCCTATCTCTGTAGTCAAAACGTCAACATCAAGTAGGGCAAAGTCTGCCAGGCAAAAAAAGGATGACGTGGTCGCAAACACCAGTATTTTTTCAGGACTGAACATGCAAATAACTTTAGCGTGTGACTGTGGCAACAAAAACAAACATTCTGGTATATTATATATTTTTAAAATATTTTTAAAATATTTTTGCTTTGCTTTTGCTTTTGCTATATATCCCCCCTCCGGGTTTTCCCACACTGTTTTGCCACCCTCCTCTTCTAGTGAGATTCGACGCCTCTCTAAGTCTTGGGCTATCTTGACCCTGTTCTGCTGGGGCCTCGGACACTTACCAGTTACCAGGATAAGGACACTTACCAGTTACCAGGATAAGAACCATTAGGTACCATACCATTACCCTGCTTGTTATACTTTGTAACAGTGTTTTTTTTCGTCAAAAATTTTGTGTTGTCTGACGCACATGCCCAAATTTTTGTGCGTCATTTTGAAAAAAAGTGTGCAGAGCGGTTTATAATGCTATCTAAGCGCGTGTGTCAGGTGAAATTCATTTTCTTATGGCACTGGCCGTCCGCAATTACGATTTTGGTCTTTCTGAAAAAAAATTGTATTTCTATCTACTGTTACCTTAGAAAAAAACTTCGGAGGGAATGGCTTTTTGATTTTTTGTAACGGGTTAAAATGCACTATTTTAATATCAACATAAAAATGTGAATTGAAATTGGAAAACCACGTTGTCAGAAGCTGTAGGGGTCTGGGGGCGGTAGCCCCAGGAAAAAAATGGGAAATTTTTGATTTTAGGCCGAATTTGATCAATTGAAAACGTATCGGAAAATTTTTTCGACCAGGCAGTAAAAGCAAAAGGGAGGGACCCTTGTGTAAAAATTTACTGGGAACAAATTTCGGGGTGAGGAATTCCGCCCATCTACCCTTCCCTGGCTACGCCCTTGCCTTGCCCATTTCAGAGTGTGCGAAAGCTGAGCTTAACTTATAAATTCTGGTGGCTGAGAGAGTCGAGGATTTTGAGTAACTATGGACCTGGCCGTGGTGTCTCAGCATCTAGAAATTTATTCGTTTTATTTGATACGCTTCAAAGTGCGGTATCCAATAGAAACTTAAATATCATGTCAATGTCGGTATTTTGCTGAATGTCGGTATGTTGTTGAGAGGCTTAGTAGCGTTTTGAATTTTAGTAGGCTGGAAAAATAATAAAAGGATGCAATTTTACTTGAAAAAGTACAAAACGGGAACTGCAGTAGTTGCAGGGGTCTGGGGGCGGTAGCCCCCAGAAGCCAAATATCTGATGTTTTGGGACTTACTCAGTTCCCCTGGAGACGGCATCATTACGCCAAATTAGGTTGGCAGCAACTGAACTGTAAACTACACTGTAAACTGAAAACTGCACTGTAAATTGAACTGAACTGCACTGTAAACACGCGGATAATTTCAGCAGATATCTATATAATAGAATTGTCGTATTTCATAATTTGATACTAGCGCGGCAATCGTCTTATACCCGTTGGCATTAATTGATGCTTGTAAGAAACTTGCTGGGTGTGGCATGCTATGCTTCGACATGACTTTTTACTATCACAATCTTAATCATAACTAATCATAAACTGTCACTGAAACTGCTTGAAACGTTAGACACATCAGAAAATTTCACAAATTTGATGGTTTTGACGCAATTTTGAAAATTTTTCTAAATTTTCGCGACGAAATTGCTATTTTCGGCACGTTTTGGCCAAATCAGCTATGACATCTTTCAGCCTCAGCCGAAATAAAGGGCGTCACGGGACGCACATGGCCAAAAAAAGTGCGATATTTCAGAAAAAAAGTGTGGTGTTTCGCACTTTTTGACGCAAAAAAACACTGTTTTATAACATACTGGATGGGATCAATGTTTTTGTCTACCCTTTTTCTGGCGACGATTTTGACCTTCTTGATGCCCAAAAAGTGGTTTTCCTAATTCTGCCTGTCAGTACCCAAAAGTTTGCTGTTGCGGCATGACACGCATAAATTCTTTAATTACGTATATATTTATTTCAGGAAAAAATTTATACAACAATGAACATGTAGCTATTAAATTGGTATGTTTACTAATAATTTTTATATATTTCCAGATGGGTTAATAGAATGTTTTCACCAAGACGGGTTTGAAAAATGGTGCATATAATAGTATATGTACGTATATACAAATACAACAGTAGTAGAGTAGTAGTACTGTAGTTACGTTTTCACAGTATTATGTATTTATGATTGACTATAATATGTAGATGATAAAGGTATAACTGAGTAAAAGTTATCTGCTCTGCGAAGGTGTTCGGGATTATCTAACTTACTGGCTTTTTATTTCTGCAGGAACCTATGAAATCCAAAGCCCCACAGCTTCATTTGGAGTATAGATTTTACAAGCTACTTGGACAAGGAGGTAAATGACTGTATATATATTTCTTCGATTACGCTTTTTTTAATCTTTGACTATCATCTGTGAGAGGTTGTCTGTAACGATGGAAATTTAAAGATTTCTTTCAATCAAATTAATTTTTTGCAGATTATCTAACAATTTGTACATATGTGCATTTGTATGTAATTAATAACCCTCGTAAATAACACTCATCTCGCTAAATGTTCGTTCCATTTCAGAAGGCGTTCCGCAAGTGCATTATTTCGGACCGTGCGGCAAGTACAATGCCCTGGTGATGGAACTGTTGGGACATTCGTTAGAAGATTTGTTTGATATTTGCGACAGAAAATTTAGCCTCAGAACTGTGTGCATGATAGCAATGCAGCTCGTAAGATTTTGCGGTTATGATTTTCAAGGTTTTGTATAATATGTTTTAGTACTTCTTACTTAGTAGTTTCGTAGAGTACTTAATTTTTATCAAGAATACAAAATAAGTTTGTTTGTGTCCTGATTTTTCCATATTTTTCTAATAGCGCTTCTCCTTACTGTGGTTAGGTGCTAGTTTAAGTAAGTAGGATGGCGGGTCCTTGTTGGGCTTGTATATAAATATTGCTTCACATTAAATATGGCAGGTATTGGGTTTTCAAGCTGGAACTTAGACTTAAACGAAACAGTAAAAACAACCCTTTTCGGACATGCGGTTTCACGGTAATACAAATAATTATAACATATTGATGTTTTCGATAGCCACTGCTTGCGATTGATTGGCACAAATAGGGTCAAGAAAGCTCTTTGCCATGGGACTGGTTACTATTCTGGTCGCACTCTTATCCGCTGACATTAACAAAATGAAATGTTCCTATTATCAATGTGAATTTCGGAAATCAATGGATCAGAATAAAAATTGTTCACTGAGTAGTGAATAACTGTTCAGAGTTGTGGTAACAAAGTTTTGTACATTAGTGGCCTAGTGAAGTTTGCTTCTTTTCTAAAGATTCTATAACAACTTAAAAGTGGCGTTGTTGTTTTTTAGCGTAGCATTGTTTACACTTTGTTTGCAGATACGTAGAATTGAATATGTGCACGGGAAGCATTTAATCTACCGAGACGTGAAGCCTGAGAACTTTCTGATTGGTCGCCACTCCGCCCGCAAGCACAATCTGATTCACATCATTGACTTCGGGCTGGCCAAGGAGTACATCGACCCGGAGACCGGCAAGCACATCCCCTACAGAGAACACAAGTCCCTCACTGGCACCGCCAGATATATGAGCATTAATACCCATCTTGGAAAAGGTCAGCCACAGGCCCACAGCGTCTAGATGTTTACTTTTTGCATACATTATATTTAACTGGGTCAAAATTTTGGGGGGTCTCCGGCCAATGTTTGGGGACCTTTCCCCCTGATTGACCTACAATACCCTAACTTTTGCCAAATTTTATAAAATTTTCGAAAGAACTGCTATTTTTTACGGATTTTGCCCGGGTTTTAGGGACCCTTACGTAGTCCCTCGATTTGTTTTTTTTGTGGGGGGCATGTATCCCTTATACATTTATGACTTTTTATATATGTATAGTCTATGCTTCACTTTAGAGTGGCATTTTTTGCCATCATTATTAACTATTATTTCCAGATGGGTACAAGACCCAGTTTTTTGCATTAACTGCCTTGCAGAACCGTTTAAGCTGTGTAGGTGTAATTTTGTGTATAATTATGATAGCTGTTTTCTATTGGTACGTATAAAATGTTCAGTTTTTTATATACCTTTTCTCGTGAAAAGTCGATCTTTAAGAAATATGCCGCCCTATTAGCATTAGGTATGTAGAAGAGAGTGGTAGATACTAAAGATACTAATGTATAAATGTTGAATATTGCTTGTGGTTATCCTGAGGAATTTAACAAAAAATATTGTTTAAAATCTGCTGCCGCTGGTAGTGCTCTAGTGCTCGGGAATGCAGTCGGATTTCTTCAGCTGTTGTGTTCATTCCGCTGCTAATCTGCTGCACTATATACTTTTTCTTGTGGATGCTCATGTGCTGAAGATAGCCTAGGTGTTGAGGATTGATTTTTTTGTTTTGGGCTCAGGCTTAGGCTACCCTGTTTAGGCTTTGAGAAGCAAAAAGTACACAACCGCTGAGGTGTCCGAGATTTGTGTTGTCTCGTTGACAAAAGCTAGACGCACGTCCAATCCGTTGAGTTTCAGAGCAGTCCAGACGGGACGACCTGGAGGCCCTGGGTCACATGTTTATGTACTTCCTTCGCGGCAGTCTCCCATGGCAGGGCCTGAAGGCGGACACGCTCAAGGAACGATACCAGAAGATCGGCGATACAAAGCGGGCCACCCCGGTTGAAGTCCTTTGCGAAGGATATCCTGGTATAATTAACCTTAACGGTTAACCTCTGTTTCAGTAGCGGTAGACACCATCGTGGTATTTTTGAACGGGTGGTCAATTTTCATTAGATTTTCTGCTGGTAAAGAAGCAAGAATTTTATATCGTTCTTAAGATATCTAAAGGTATGTATAGCTTTTTCGGTTTATATAGCAGCAGGACAAAAGTGTTTCAGATAAAATTTATGATAGTATTTCCATTTATTTTCAGAAGAGTTTGCGCAGTATTTGAGATACGCGAGGCGGCTGGACTTTTTCGAAGCGCCCGAGTACGATTACTGTTTTGGTCTGTTCAAAGCTGTGCTGGACAAAAACGGGTGGACAGAAGATGGCAGCGAATTTGATTGGACGGCCAGGCTCACACAACAACCTGTCAGTTTCAGTGATGACACTAAAACTAAAGTCTGGCTAAAAATTGCTGGACCCCTGGACAGTAGAAAACACCTGATTTTATTACTAAAGGAACTAATTTCGGTCTATAGAGAATAAGAGTGCTGTGTCGCAGAAATAACGTCAATTGGTTAATCTAGGGTTTCAGCAATCTTTGGTCAGACTTAGCGTGGAAGAATACGGGTAATATTCTAAATTAGATTTAGTGTCAGATTAATCAATTAGATTAAATGTAATTTTATTTTATTAATATTAAATTCAAATCAGTGAGGTTTCATCCCGCATTTATAATAGGTAATTTTGTCGCGTACTAAATTATTATAAAGTGGTGCCCCTACGGACGGGCCGGCCTCATTCTGTTATCGAGCTGAACAATATTTATTTCAGTCCGATTTTTATTTTATTTCAGGACTTAAAATCGGGTTTAAAAATACCATTCCGAAATCCCGCATTCATTAAGTTTGAAGCAAACAATTATCGGATCTTGTCAGCCAAATCAACCTTTTCCAGACGATCACTTTATTGTTATTTTCAGTCAACGCCCAATCAGTCCATTCACACTCCAGACACAATGGCGTCTGGGGAGATCCGAGCCCGAAATAAGGAAACCAATGATAGCAAACAGCGTCGACTGCGTGATCGCACTAATGCTAATGTATGTATATATGCTTCTTTATTGTGGCCAATTTCATTAATTATTCAAGGTGGCGCTCTGAATATATTATATATATGTTATATATATATATATATATATAACTGACTTGAGTGAAAAAAATGTCACTCTTAGTTTTAGGCCATAAGTCTAGAAGAAAATATTGTGTTGTAAAGTGAATGAGCTAATGTTGGATGTGCATAACATTCTAGAGCTTTTTTCTTGTCATGTCTTTTTGTGTTGAATTAACCAACATTTAACTTAAATTAACCGACAGGTTTCAAAATTTTGAGTTTTAACTGACAGGTTTCAAAATTTGGAGTTGGGGACTATGCGACCAAATGTTGAGGACCCCCCCTTTGATTATTCAAAGATAGTGTAAATTTTACAAAATCTTCAAAAAGATACCATGATTTTAGCCGCTTGTGCTTGTCTAGATACCTTTGAAATATTCAGTCGAGATAAAACTTTGGTTGAAAAAGCGTGATTTATTTAGTTAAAATGCAAAATTATAAAATTTGGCGTCGAAGCTCGATTTATTTAGTTATTTAGTTAGTATGTAAAATTTTGCACCTCGGCACGATAATGCGTCAGGTGAAGTTATGGTGAATACGCCGACTTTCTCAGAGTTAACTCAGAGCGCTACCTTAATTAAAGTATAAATATACTTTTCGCCTTTTAGTAGTTCATTAGTATATTTTTGTGCGTGACTTGGCATTGCTTGCAACACAGCATTTTCCGTTCGTGATTACCTGGATTAGGATATTATTATGATACAGTTTGACTGTTTGAGATTGAGTTGACTGATTTAAAAAAGATTTCGCTGGTTTTCAATAGAAAAAAAAAGTTTACGACAGACCACCAAAAATGTATGTAAAAATGTATTGGTGTAATCAGTGTAAGCCATGTTCTTCGTTTGCCTATCTAACAATTATTTATTATACGTTTCTTCAGCCAGACAACAGTGTAAGTATTGAATGACTGTGAGTGAAGAGAGTCTAAATTATTGTAGATTTTTTGTGTGCCGCGATTCTTCAAAGTCAAATTTAGTGCAAAATTGCTGTTCAAATTTGTTGTGAATTTGTTTATTTTCTTTCGAAATTGTATTGCTTGGTGCAAGAGTGCGACTGACTTGAAGAATTGCAGGTCTGCTAACAATCCACTTAGTTAAGCATACTGTTAGTCGTTAGTTCGTTCGTTACATTTTTCACAACTATAGGTATTTAGTGTATAATGTAGTTGTCGCCAAAATAGTTACTCAAGCTCAGCAAACTTTGGGATCAGTATTAGGTTTGCATGTCATAGTTTCCAAATTTCGGTTGACAACACCGTTTAGAGTGTTGCAGAGATAGGGTCGATTCATAGATACAACACTACCCGTTTTGGTAGCGAAATTATAGCGACCAGGAGCCCGTTTCAATAAACTCACAGGCCCACAGGCGCCCAAATTTGTGGACCTTTGCCCTGAGGCCACATTGGTGCGCGTGAATTCCGTTTCAATAATAAGCATGAAATGCTACATGTCACAGGCCACAGGTACAGGTCACAATTTCACGGGTGACTCACACCATCTGACTGCATGCTCGGCTTGCCAGCAAAGGCACATAGATACGTTGCTGAATAACAGCATGGCTGTTATATTATGCGTTTTATGTGAATTTGAAAATGTTTTTATTATTTCTTGTTTCTGATTTTATTGGCAATTATGTTTTAGTTTTACAGTAAAAATTGTACAACTTTGTTAATATATACAATATACATCAATTTTCCAAGATATAAACATTTTGAAACTTTTAGAAAAGCAATTATTTTTGCTGTAAAACACTCCAAAACGCAACAAATACGCTAGCGAAGTAAGTTAAATTAAAACCCAACTACAAAAAGTTCCATTACAGCATAAAATATTTATATTTCCTCCCTCACAGGCCACCCGTCGACCTGTGAAAAAACGCCGCAATTGTGAGTTCGCTCACAGGCAAAAATTTTTGTTGAAACAGAACGGCCTGTGAGCTATTTGTGGCAGTTCAAAACTCCACCTGTATCTGTGGCCTGTGGCCTGTAAGCTGTGGCCTGTGTCTGTGAGATATTGAAACATAACTCACTGGTCCACAAATTTGTGGGCATGTGAGTTCATTAAAGGGGCACAGCAACATGGTACGCGAGCAGTGGGCGACTTGAAGTGCTTTGGAGGTTTGTACCAAGGCAACCTCCCTTCCAACAGATCGTTGCCTCACCCCCTCTTCCAAGCTATGAAACGAAAAATGGACGGAAAAGTTGATCCCAACCCCCCTCCCCCCAGAATGCCCTAACTGCCCACGTATGCTGACGAGTATATTACATTATGGTCAGTGTTTTTATTTAATATGCGTTTGCATATAATTTCGCTGGCATAACGGACATACTTTACCTTTGCAATAATTGTTATCACAGTTCGTGCTTGTCCGTAAGCCAGTGCTGTTGCGGCTGTTGCAGGTATAAGCATGAATTTAGTTTGTGAGTAGAGAACAAAGGAAAAAAACAAACAGTACGTTTTTATATGATTTGCACAAACATACGAAAACGCCACAAAACCATGGTTTTAGCGCAGTTGAAATTTGAAACCTGCTGCACAGCAGGTCTCTGTTTTGCTGAAATTTCAGCTGAGCTAAAACCATGGTTTAAGAAAATGTACGAAATTCGTAACGAATCATGCTACATTTTGTAATTAAATTATGTGCAAATCATATAAAAACGTACGTAAAACCATGGTTTAGTAAAACCACCTTTGTGAAATCCACCCCTAAAGTTTAGTCGTAGAGAAAATCAGCTTTACTGGTTTTATCAACGTTTTAATTTTTGCGCACAGATAAACGGACACCTTTGCGGACAAGTACGAATAGTATGAATGAATAAACTCTTGTGCGAATCTTTTGTATATAGCTGTTGGCTGTGAAGGCACCACGATGGATATAGTCATGTTGTAGATAGTCGTTTATTTATAATTAGTACAATTTTGCATGATATATACATTACGTAAGCTTAGTGAGTTAATGGTCGTAACAGGTCATGTACATGATACCTAAGTCGTATGGATCAGCCTACTTTTTTTCCTATTCACACTACTGCCATCGGTGAAAGAGGGCATTTTTGTATTATCCAGTTAATGAGTTAATTCAAGTTGTTTTTCAGGCGGCTGTAGCGTAGTGTGTAGACTGTATAATATAGCTGTTGAGTGTTGGTGCTTGTGATTTGTGAATTAGTTCACTTACCGTTTAGTGTGTTGTTAGTATCACCAGTTTGAAACAGTTGAAAAGTTCATTAGGTGAGGTGAGAGTTATTTTTGAAACACTTTATCAGGGTTGGCGCGACAGCGCCCAACCCTAGAATAGGAAAATTTAGCACTATTGCGGATTTTTAAAATTTGAACTTTTTGTAGCTCAAAATATAGAAGAGTTTTTTACACGAAATTTTGTGTGTGTACACCCCTTGGCAATACCTAAGTGCTGGCAAAATTTCAGCCGGATCGGTCTAGTATTTTCCGAGATACCCCCGGGGACCCCCTAAAATTCACGGACTTTCGCTCTTTTTTTCCCAGAACTTTTCTCGCCGGTAGTTCATCCGAGCGACTGCTTTTTTGGTTTTTCACATTTCGTATAGCCTGCAATAGACACGGGAAAAATGGTTTTGCTCGGGTGTTTCCGTGAGCGGCTGTGCTGGGAGGGGGGAAACGCCTTTTTTGGGGTCCAAAAAATGACTAAGTACGAAAAAGTTTAGCACACTTTTTAAGAAGTTGCGCAAAACGGCCAGTAATGATCTTTTGCATGTGAGGTGGTACAGTAGTGGAATAGAAACTAACATGGGCTTTTTTGAATTTCGGCCTATAAGCCCCAGGGCATACACCCCGCCACGTGTATTACGGGGGTAGGTTCCGATTGACCCCTCATTGTGTTCCCAAAGGGGACTCGGGACCCTTTTGCACTTTTGGGGTCAAAAATTTTTTCCGAGTTTATTCTCAAAAATTTGTCTCTAGGGGTAGTTTGGTGTCCTGAACACGAACCTGGGATGTATTTTTGCCTATACCCACTCTGGACACCCATGGCCCCCAGGGTGCCACCTAAGGGGGTCAAAATGGGTCAATTTTTTCGAATTTGAAATTTTGATGTCCATTGGGGTAATTTGACCCCCTGAACACGAATCCGAGGTTCATTTTTGTCTGTGACTCTCGTAAACTCTTCTACGACCCCCTCCTAGGATACCCCCCACAACGGATCCAAGGGGTCAAGTTGTTAATAATGTCAATTAAAAAATTACAAGATTAGAGTTACTATCTACCAACTGAGATGGTGTGGTTTGAGTTTGTACAATAAAACCACTTTATATTGCTACTTTATCTATACAAGTTTGAAAATTCGGATTTTGATGTTCATAGGTGTAATTTGACTCCCTGAACACGAATCTGAGGTCTAATTTTGTCTATGACGCTCGTTGACTCCCCTGCGACCCCACCACCTCCCTCAGGGTAGCCCCCCCCCGACAGGTGTCCAAGGGGTAAAACTTTCAAAACTTGAATTTTGATGTCCCTGCTTACGAATCCGTGGTTTGTTTTTGTCTACAACCTTCCTGGATCTCAACACCCCCCGAACGGGAATCCAAGGGGTCAAATTTTACATATATAGGTATATATACATGTATATTGTATATACATGTACACACACATGTACACTTAGGGACATACTACATTGGTCCGCTTCAGACAGTGAAGCCGTCATAGCTATTTGTAGTGATAGCTATGCTCTGTGCTTCGTTTCCACTACAGCGGAAAAAGAGAGTGGACTAGTAAGGAAAAATGCCCTTGTCGGGCGGCTCCTTGGGTAGAATAGGTTACTGTCTGTCTAAAGCGGAAAAATACTTACGCTGAGCTTGTAAAAGCATTGGTACCAGACTTTATTAACGAGAATATGCAATTCGTGTGAGCTCGTCAAAGTAGGTGGACTAGGTATACCTGTTGAGAATAGGAATATGATCTTCGTAGGGCAGACACTGTTTTCCGCACCCTATTCGCGCGAACTTACAGCCCGTTCTGGGTTAGTTTCAACTGTATTTTCTTATTATTATTATTGTTTTAAAGTATGTATGCTTGATAAAAAGGTTCTGTGAGATAACACTGATAGTTTGATCGAAATATATGTATATGTAACTTAGTAAGCATCTTACTCAATTCGACTTACTTCATTCGATCATATTTAAATTATGCATATTGTGTTAGATGTGTGTAAGCTACAGTGGGAGCAAATCCATAATCTGAGAGTCCATAATCTAAAAACAAGAGCTTACAAGAAACTGCGACCTAAATTGACCCATTTATGGCGTGCAAAATATATTGGTGCGAGACTGCGAGGTAGGGTTTTCAGCGTCCTTATCAGCCGAGAACCTTAGCAATCCCTGACCGATTGTTTGCACACCCCCGAATTATTTCAGCCGTTCAGCCAACAGTCGACATTTCAACTAAAATTATTATGAGTGCCTGCTCTAACGTTTTTGCCATTTGCCAATGTTGAGTTAGTGTAAAAAAGCCTCTATGTTACATGAGCACATGATATAATTTAGCTGAAGGTCGCGCGAATAGGGTGCGGAAAACAGTGTCTGCCCTACGAAGGTCCTATTCCTATTCTCAACAGGTATACCTAGTCCACCAATTTTGACGAGCTCACACGAATTGCATATTCTCGTTAATAAAGTCTGGTACAGGGTTGGCAAGTCTCGGGTTTGCAACCGAGACCGAGACCGAGACCGAGACCAAGCAACCGAGACCACCCAAACGAGACCTACGAGACCGAGACCAGCCCTTGGGGGTCCTTTTTTCAAGTTTCAATTTTAAAAATTTTAAATGCTTTGAAATGTGAAAACATAGTGATTAAGTTACAAAAAGTGACCATCAGTTTAGGTTTATGAGTGTATGACTTGCGAAGTTGCGAGAAACTTAACATTGTAAACGACCGCAAGCATGAGAGTAGGTGATTGACAGCCGGACTATAGGATTATTTTTCCGCAATTCTGTCAACTTTTGGAATGTTTTAAAAGTTTCGCACACCTCTTCGCATACCACAGTGTGTTTTATAGTGCATTGCATACATATATTTGCACTTTGACAGTCTGACTCAGGTGCCAGCGTAAAATCGTGCGTGCTGGTGCAGTGG
This sequence comes from Trissonchulus sp. WLG1_4, assembly GCA_030248245.1. NCBI lineage: Eukaryota > Metazoa > Nematoda > Enoplea > Enoplida > Ironidae > Trissonchulus > Trissonchulus sp. WLG1_4. Next base: position 18,516 of record JASANF010017111.1, read on the forward strand.
TGCTACTATCAGAAGTGCTAATAGGAGCATCATCACGGACCAGAAAAGTTTCTCCAGCTGACATAGTTAGGTGGGGGGGGGAGGTTTGATGCCTCAACCACTCCATAGCCCAAAAAGCATTTGATTGTGCCTAGGTTTTTTCAGATACTTGATGCTTTGACATGCGTTGAGAGGTTGCGGCTTAAGAAATTCAATTAAACTGCCACCCAATTCGCGCTTCGTAACGTTGCTGAAACCAGCAAATTTTTAGTTACAAATCATATACGAAGTTAGCAGTTAGCACTGTTTGGTAAAGGATGGTCAGTATTTCTATATACTGTTTAACATTATGCTTGAGTGGTTCCACATACAAATGCAATATCGCTAAGTCAGACAACCCATTCTATGTAGCTCAAACTTTAATTAATAGCTGGATGTACAAAGTTTAATCTTGAAGTTAGTTTGCCCGTGAACTGACATTCTTCTGCAGCAGACAGTTTTGACCAATCCATGCTTGGCATTCTATTTGGAATCTTAAATAGTAAAACAAATCTTCGTGATCGTAAAAAATTTTGAAAACTTCTAGCCTCATCTGAAATACCGAGACCACCCTATGGCAGGTCTCGGTTTTCCTACCGAGACCGAGACCGAGACCAGCCTAGTCTCGGGTTTTTTACGAGACCGAGACCGAGACTGCCAACTGGTCTGGTACCAATGCTTTTACAAGCTCAGCCTAAGTATTTTTCCGCTTTAGACAGACAGTAACCTATTCTACCCAAGGAGCCGCCCGGCAAGGGCATTTTTCCTTACTAGTGTTAAAAGGTGGACGAAAATATCAAGCTCTTTAAATTTCTTTTCATTCTTCAGAAATGTCTCAAAAATTAGGATAATTTTACTGCTTTCTGTTACTGATTTTGTGCAAAAATGGTTGATTTGGCGAAAAGTAAGACCGCCAAGATTGCTTTGTTAAAATTATTTTTACCCGTCTCCTTACCCCCTACTGCCCTTTAATGAGTGCGTTTGCTAACGAAATATAGTATTAGACAGCAGAACGGTTTCATAAAGGTTCAAACTGGCTATACTATGAGTTACAGTGATCCTATATATATATTTAGTTGTGCAAGCAAGTGACTGTGTGGGTATCTATTTCACTAGCTTTGGTTTAACTCGCAATCTGATTTAACCTGTAGTAGCACCTCTGAATTACAATCCAAATATGCTTATGCATTTTATTTGATCACTGAACCTCAGTCTGGGTGTAAATCAAGTTGGTGCGATATTGCCCTGACTCTGATGTCTCTGTGTTGATTGTAGATGGATAGTCAGCGTACTGACAAAAACAAGCTGCTGGCAAATTTTGCAGACAAGCATGGAGGCTCCGTTCAAGTACGTATGGTTGCCCTACACGTCTCACTTTCTCTTCCATCGTAATTTTTTTTGGCTAAAACTTGACCCCATGATTGATTGCAACATCGTAACAATTCGAAGAGTCAAAAACCAATTTTACTAAAGATTTCATGATTAGCTAGTGAGAATTGAGCAAAAGAGTTTAAATTGTGACCTTTTAATGTCTTTAAGTTTTACTTTATTTACCACCTCTGATTTTATTTGCGCTTTTGCTTGGCTTGACCGCTTTTATTCGTAAACTGTTGTCTGTTGATCGCGTTTACTTGTCTTGTGTGCTTTGCATATTCTTTTATTTGTTTTTGTTCTACCTGGCATTCAGTAAGCCTTTTCAGTCGAGAAATAATAATCACGATCTGGTTTAGAAAAGTTTGTCAAAAAAGTTTTAGTATATACACAAAATATCTATGATTGCAGGTAATTTTCTAAACACCACAATTATGTAATAATTTGTCGCTTAAGGCAACGCTCAGTAAAAAAGGCATGTTTGGCGATCAACCCAAGCAGTTAGCGATATAACTTTAATGGCACATCAAATTGGATGCAAAAGAATGTGTTGTGTTTTATGACCGTGTCTAGCTTCTTACTCGTACTAATTTTTTCTTTGACGTAGCTGGACGTTAGGCAGAACCGAACCAGATTTTGACGATTACTGTCTTTCATTTGACAGTTACGTATATATTGGCACCTATCTTCGATTTTTAAGACAGCTTCGTGCACCTTTGCGCTAGTTGAGCGTCGACAAGAAAGCGCTGCATACCAAAATTTGGAAATTGAAAATTTTCGGCAGTCTGCTACAGGGCTTTTTTCATTGTGCAAAATTTTAACTGATTCAGCTGTGAACTAGCTAAAAAAAGTAGCCACTTTCTGTCGTTTTTTTTTGTTTTTTCGCTTTAATCCTCATTTCTAAAGCCTTCTTAATTTATTGTAAAAATATTGTTTTTAAGAAATCTGGTGAAAAATGTTGCTAAACATTCTCCCAAGTCTGAAGCCCAATATGAAGTGAAAAACTCTGATCGCTATCTTAACTAAACTCTGAACAATAATCAGTGAGACAAAATAACACATGTGAATGTGATTTTGTTTCACGCAATTTTCAAGCTGTTTTTTCACTCAGTTTTCAAGCAACTTAAGTTGCGTGGAAATTGCTTCGTGTAAACAAGTAAATTTTGCAGCAATTTTGATGTAATTTTCAAGCAACTGAATCTGAAATATAGCAGTCGATCGCTGCGCGACTGCCACAAGCAATTTTCAGGGAACTATCGTTCAAAGTTAAGCCGGTAGTCACATGGATAGCTGAGAGCACAGATCAGTAGAACAACACATATAATACATTTTGAATGCCCCTGTTGTTGTGTTTACTAATGGCGTAGTTAGGGGGGGAATGAGTGAATTCTCCCACTCACAGAAATTTTTTCCGACTGAAAGTTCAAAGATTGCGGGAAAAATGCACGCAACTGGTTGCTTGAAAATTGCGTGCTTATTGCATAAAAATTGCTTCGTGTGACAGTGTATTTTCACGCAATTTATAAGTTGCGTGAAAGTCTAGTTGCTTGACAATCGCGTCGTGTAAACAGGGATTAAAAACAAATGTAAGCCATCAGAAATACAGTGCGTTGTTTCTTACAATCTGTTTTCTGTTTTCTGTCAGTGATCAACAATCTGTTTTTTAAATAAATGCATGAATGTGAGTTATGTGAATTGTGAACCACAGCTCCATGTATTAGTGAGTTGAGAGTCACAAATTTAGCTTGCACAAAAGAGATTGTAATGTTTTTGATAGCATGTTTTAACGTATAATAATATATTAATGTAGTAGGGCTCTGAACCTGGACTGAGCTTGTGACAAACAATCTGTTTACAATTCTAGCGTAGTATCGTCACAGAAATCATCACAACGAAACCCTCTGCTCTAATGTTTCAGGCAATCAATTCGCACACGATGACCGTTAATGATATGATGGAGGACGCGGGTGGGCGCTCTCAGCAGCCAATCAACCCTCAACAGCACGATATCGATATTGTCTCAGAGACCAAGTAAATTATACTTGTCAAAATAATATGTTTGTAGAGTTTGGGGTCCAGTTAGACCCCATTTACTAGTATGTTAATTGTTAACGTTAAGGATATCTGGTATAATTATTGTGTAGTGAAGTGAATAAGTTCATTACTGTTTTTCGATGAATGTCTTTTTTTCAATTAATTCCTAATATGTCTGTCAATCTGTCATGTATTCTTATTTCGTATTGCTTTTTTGTTGGAAAACAAACACAGTGCGCTTGAAAATTGAGTTGATAAACTCTGATGTCAAATCGGTTCTTGTCAGCGTTCTATTTCTGACAAACTTGTGTAAATAATGCAAATTAAATTATCCGTTGCATTGATTCGCGCGATGCAGAATCACCTAGCTTTAATGCATTTTAATGAACTATGCGGTTGCACTTATATATAGAACCTTGACAAAAATAATATACACAGCTTAATGAAGTGCCAAGCTAATTTTTTACGATCACATGTTTTTATGGCCCAGGTTGTTATATGAAACCGATATGAGTAGTTCTAAATGCTACCTTTATGTTGCTTCAGGTGCTGTTGCTTTAAACGGAAGAAGCGAAAACGGACGACCGTGCCGACAGTGGAGGGCGGCGGAGGGGGCGGGGGTCGGGGGTCGGGGGCCAAGTGACTAGCAGCTGGGGGGGCAGGCGAGGCGGCGGAGGGGGCCAAGGCCGTCAGCGTACAGCATTCCAGTCAGGACCCCCACTCCCCCGTCACCACTGAGCCCGTGCCTACCAGTCTGGCCGTGTGTGGGCCCAGTATGACTGATTTGTGCGGGGGGAACGCGTCCCAGACCCCCCGCTCCCCCCGGTCTCAATGCTCCTCTGCTGCCGCCCCCCCTGAACCGCCCTATCACAGTAACAATAACAGCTTCGTGCCAGAGAAGGATAATCATGGGAGTACGCTGAAATTAATGCCGCCGCCTGGTGGGAAGCTGCCAGTTTTGAATGCTACTACCCAGGCTACTACAACTACTATTACCACTACTACTAATTCTAATGCGAATGCGAATACGTGTTGTACAATTAATGTTGTTAATTCTGAGGCTGTGCAATCATCATCTTTAGTAACGTCAAATATTAGTAGCAGTAACGAAACGGACGAGAAAAATCCTGTGCCCCAAGCGATTGTGATGGTCTCTTCGGCGACAACTGGACTTTCACGGACCTTGGAAGGCTCCTCTGGAAAACAGAATTCACCCCCTAGGGCCCAGGACCTGCCATATGTTGTTACCTAAAGCTCTTGCTCCACCCCACCAATTTCATGATCATTGTGTGTTTGATGTCTGATGCTTTAGCGTTTTGCAGAGTGATAGAAAAAGTCAGTTTTCAAAAAAGTCTATTTTTACTTTTTTAGTTCATAATACTAGTTTCCGACTGCGAAAGACTGAAAAGAAGGATAGTGAGTGTGAGACTAACTTTCTGTGCCGAATATTGTACTTACATCCGTAAGTTCATTTAGCTGGCCAAATTATGTAGAAAAGCACTTAATAATTTAGTCGTAAAATGTTGCTGAGGCTTTTTTCGTAGACGTGGTCTATTGAACAACGGACATACTGCTGTATCTGTGAATCGACGCTCATGCTGCTTACTACCCGTACAAGTAACGAGGTAAAAATATTTTTGGGGGCCTCCAGCCACACTTTGAGGACTCTTACCCTTGATAACCGAAATAATACCCTAAATTTTGCAATTTTTTGGAAAAAAGTACCATTGTTATCTCCTGTTGCCATCCCTCTGGACCCTCGATTCAAAAATGCCCCGCCATTCCCCCGTCATACATATTGTATGCTACCACCTTCTTTTGTTGTCAATTTATGCACGATCTTGTTTACGTTGTATTGGAGCATAATATGATTTGTCCGACGATGGTTTTCGGTTTCCAATTAGTTTGCGATCTTCTGGAAAGCCGAGGGAAATTGATTCTGAAATAAGTTTTTTTATAGAATTTATGTGGTTGCGAGTTGGTCCCGCATTTTTTGGCTAGGAGTTTTGTTGTCCGTGTATACGTGTATACGTATGTACGTAATTGGCATATTTTTAGGCAAAATGTTAACCATACTAAGCTACAAAACAGTCACTACTTTATTAAAACTTCGTTGTGAAAAATTTTTGTGGGATTGGCACCTCATTTCAGTTGGGTGAGTAACAAAAAGTTTGGAAGGAGTCACCGGGCCAGATGGTCCCCTTCTCTGCACACCTCGGGTGAGCATCTTATGCCAACCTTCGCCACCATGACGTCTGAAAAAATCGTTGATGTTTTCTGATCTTTGGCAACTAAAATGTGTTGAAAAATTTGTGCGGGCCATGGGGAGGACCCGATCTAGAATGGGGAGCGCTTAAAAAGGGCACGACCAAAATGAAAGAGGGTCCCCCCAGTCCACCCCCCGCTAAATATATGCGACGTGCACTTGGTGTTCTAGGGCGGATGTAGAACGGGAGTTTTTAGCATTACTATAATTGGGACACCATGATTGTCAGATGTGGGAATCAGAAGGGGAGAGGAAAGGCGAAATGTCGGCTATCAAGCGGGGTGGGGTTCAAAGGTCAATGACAGTTGAGTGTAAAACTATTTTAGCAGTTTAATAATAATTAGGTGACCAGTCTCAGTCTTCCCTATATATATTTAGTTTATGTCTAAAAAACGCATGCCGAATAATAACAGAACAACTTGCCTTGCACTTTAGCTTTCTCAGCAGGCCGTTCATGTTTGCTCACAATATGCTTATAAAAAAGTGTAAATTTTCCTGTTTTTCACAGTTGAACATCACGTCCAGACATGTACACGTGGTCTCAGTCTGGAAGGGGGGCTTGTCCCGACGTCTCGGGGATTTGAACTTACAACAACGGAAAAAATTAGATTTTTCGCCTAAAAATGAGAATTTTTGCACAATTTTAATATTTTCGCTGTTTGCTCATTTTCGAAGTATTTTACAGCGATTTGTGGCTATTTATGGGTTTGCGGGCACCTTTTTTCAGAAGTAAGAAGTTGGACTTTCCCGATCGGTCACATTTGAAAGGGGCTTAACTCACAGGTGAGGGGGCTTGCTCCTTTCAGACCCCCTGTACATCTGTGATCACGTCATGTTTCTGTGTTTATTGCAAGATTTTTTCAACATTTGTTCACTTTATCAGTAATTGTGTAATATGTCTACAGTAGACAGTCTACTACTACTACTGCAACTTATCTCTAGGTACCTGTGCGACATCTGTGTCTGTAGCTGAGCCATAATTTATCATTATTAGTTATCATATTGATGGACTTGAATTTAATTATAAAAGGGACTTTTTCCTAAATGTGATTAAAGTGGCGTATTAAATATTATATAATGGTGGGTACACAGATTTATATTACAGCCTCACATGTCCATCTGTGGTGGGTAGCTATATGCATTTTTTCGACCTCTCATGTGAACTTTTTAATTGTGTGCTGATTAAATTTTTTAACGCACATCTCAGTTATTTGTGCAATTGATAACTGCATAATAGGAAATAGGTTTTTGCCTTTTGCTGTCTTGTTAGACCTGTTGATTCTGAAAGTCCGTGCAGTCAGTCGATTTCCCATCTGCTATTGCCAGTCAAATAATAGCAAACGGGTCAGTCTTGCTTTTCTGTCTCTTGCGGGGCAGTCCTTTGACCGTAATAGTGAACATAAGACTGATGTGTAACTTTACTTATTTTCGTTCAGCCGATAAATTACAGAAATCTAGAACGGATCTAGGCTACAATTTTTAAAAAAGAATTGGGGCGCTGAAAAAAACTTGCGTTTTTGAAGGTTTTGATCAATTTTCATCAGTTGTTTCGAATTTAAAAAAAATCGAAATGGGACTGTTGTTTAAAACTTAATTCAATGTCGAGTTGGGAGGGTTCACAGCCTTCTAGGTTCGCCGCTGCACACAACGAACAGGTAATCTCAAATTGGTGTAAGCGCTGACTTGATTTCTTGTAATTTTCAGGCTGAATCGAAAATAATATGCATAATGTCGTTTGTTTTTCGAATGAAAAAACTATTTCGCATGTAAAACTGAAGTCATGGTTAGTCGTCTGGCTAATAGGTATTTTTTTATGGTCGAATATACAAAGTAGGCAAGTAGGTATTTAGTTTATTCAATTTTGTCTGTTCTATGCGTTTGTTGATAATATTATGTGCATGTTGTTTAGTGTTTTTTCAATTTGTTATTTTCTGTACTGTAACCTGTACTGTACTACATGTTTTTTATTTTGTGTTTTTGTATTTTGCTAAAAGCTTATGTGATTTAGTGTAGCCGCGCGATCGTAGTATTATTAATTTTAGTCATTGTGCTTACACGTTTGAAGACTCAAGACGAATTTGTTTAGGTAGCTTGAAATTGTTTTTTAGATGCAAACGAACCAACGGAAAATTTTATTTCTTATCGTTCAAATTAATTAAGGATTTTATACGTCTTATAGGTATAGTTTTGTGAAAATTGATGAAAAGAGTAGTCTCCCCTTCATTACGTTTTGGCCTTAATTCTGTATCCGTATCGCTTTGTTATACTGAGTCGTGGAGGGTGTTTTAATCGTCCTTAAATCATAAAGCGTTTTCGACTATCTAGTCCTAGTCGTCAACCATCTAATACGATACGATTTGTAGATACTTGTAAAGGCTGTCACAAAGCGTGATCGCTGGAAAAATAAGGTCTTTTTGCTTTCGTTTTTTTTAATTTTTTAAAATGATTGAGACCATTTTCAGATAGTGTGAGAAAAGTGTTGAAGAACGTGACTGCACCAGCGGGTTGCTGGTATTTGTTGCCATGCAGTATGAAGTGTGATTTTTTTATTTAAGTATGGTTTTGTGTTTTTAACGTTTTCCAATGAACTGTATGCCGAAGCTCCATTTTGGCCATTTCTGAATATATTGTGTTTTTGTGTGTGTAATTGCTAGGCATCTATGTAATTGTTTTATGTCAGTTGCAAGGTATTACGTTTGTGACTGCCTGCGTGAAGTTATCGCTGTGTGTTGCTGATGATACTATTGTATGATAAATTATTAGTCAACCTTTTGATAAGTTTTTGAGGTGCTGTATTAGTTGACCTTTTGATAAGCGTTTTCAACATGTGTTCATTATTTAGCTGCAAAAATAATTATGAAACTTAAGTGTATGGACTTCTTATTTAGGTTTCAGTAAAGTTGTGGTGTTTTACACCTGGTTTGAAGTAGAGCTGAAATTCTACGTAAATAAAGCGTCTAACTTCTCTGCCAACGTGAGTGTTTGTTCGATTCTGAAGAGCAGGATTGATTTGAATGTGTTCTTGTCTTGTGTTTGAGTTTGTCTGTTTTGAAGGAAAAGTATGCAAGTTATTGGTTACCCATGAATTTTCAGTTTTTGAATTTTAACGGTCTATTCTCATCAACTTTTTCCTGACAATCAAAGAAAATTGAAAGTTTTGCTGAGTCTGTGCAGTTTCTAAGCACACGATTTTGGTTAGGATTACATATTGTATTTTGATATTTTTTTATTAGTTTAGTGTTGTGTCCGTGCATGTATATAAATAAAGGCCATTTTAGAGTACGTATGTATGTCACTGTCGTTGGTTTTGTAGACTGCCTTGTGACTTGTACATTTTATAGAAGTGTTTATTCTGCAAGTATTAATTATAATTCGTAATTTATTCGCCTATGTGCGTAGATTGATATACCGTAAGTACGTACAATTATAACATGCGTAGCTTTGTTTATATATTGTGGTTTCTTTGACAGTGGTTAAATAAATATTTATGCTCAGTTTATTGTGGTTCACTCATATATAGTCCGTTTTGATGTGATGGGCATTGGTACTTTGACGCTTTGCTTTGGTAACAATTTTTTTGGTGGGTGAAGCGTGCGGGATGGATTTACTCTCACCATGCCAGGAGGCGGAATGTCGATTGCACTATATAGCTATTAAATGTCAATGTGGTGGAATGTCAACTTTCGCTATGCCATAGTTAAATGTCAACGTGTAGGTGCATATAGGACAATAGGTATATATCTACGTGTCTAAGTTTGTTATCGGTCGGTATGTCTACGAGGCGGAAAGTCAACCCTTACTATTGCGACATGTGCCTTAACGATTACATGAGCGGTCTTGATGCAACCAATTTTCGATTGATTTGATTGCGTTTCGTCGTAGCATGAGTGTAGACAAACTGCAAAGAAAAAGGACGCGTTAGTTCACGCGGCAGGGCCATTACCTATAGCAAAACCTAGACCCATTATAGCACAACTAAATTCATTTTTGGCAAACTTTGTATTTATAGATACTTTAATTTCAGTTTCCTACAAGGACGTGAGTATCAGGGCCGCTCATTAATTATCGCTTTTCACTCATACATTTTTACGCGGCCCCTGGGGCCGCGTATATACTATATTCAGATTTTCATTCTCCTACGTTATTTCGGGTAGGTCAATTTTCTAGTGTTAATTACCACTAGAAAGGCAGGTACCTCCCGTTTTCTCTCTGCCTATGCATCTATCTAACTTGAGAGTTGGCTTTTCAGCCATGACACAATTCTCGCATCGAACTGCAAAACTGAAAGCGCCGGAGTGGGATCGAACCACTAACATTACGATTCTTAATCCAAAGGTCAACCAACTGAGCCAACCGGTCGCTGATAACACGGTATGTATAAAACAACAAAACTTTATGGAGCTAATCAATCAGCAGAGCAACTGTATCAGCAGAACTACTCCTTTTTACGCGCTCCCCTATATTTAGCATTTTTTACGATCTTTGTTACGATTACCGATTTTTGTTACCAAGAGTACATAATAGCGTGAGCGTCTCACTCTATATAGAAGAAGAGTGAGACACTCTCCAGCCTGCCTGTGTTCTAGCACAGGCAGATGCGCTGGTCGTTTTCAGGCTACATGTTGACATTCTATGCAACATGTGACTGGTCAATCAGAAGCGAGCTTCTATTCTCTGATTGGCAGACGCTTGTGCACGTGCTCCAATCATAAAACGGGATAGAGATAAAGGTTAATAACTCATTATTTATTCATAGTCTGCTTGTAAAAACATTAAAAAAGGTTTGCAAATACCTTTGGGGATAGTTTGGCAAACTTTCAGCGAAATTGATTGAGAAACTTTGAAGAAATTTAGAAAAGTTTATATCTCAAAAGTTTCTCAATCAATTTCGCTGAAAGTTTGCCAAAATATCCCTGGAGGTATTTGCAAACCTTTTTTAATGTTTTTGCAAGCAGACTATGAATAAATAATGAGTTATTAAGCTTTTGTCCCTATCTTAATGCTTATCAACGCATCAGCGATTATCGCTTCCATAACTGTCGCGATAATGATACTTCTGCTATCTCGATTAACCGACCACTTTAAATGCATTGTGCAGGTCCTTTGACATTTGCGGTGTCAGGGACCGGAGCACAGAGCCTTTGTCCATAGCGCGGACGACGTCCCATCCGTACGCATTTCCAATTAGCAAGGTCTGTTGCCGGGCTCGGATCAGTTCCAGTGCCGTGTTGATCTTCTTTCGGGTAGATTTGGATCGGGCCGTCCGCTGCGCTCTGGTTAGCTGGGTCATCACCTTCTCGTTTGTCTGCAACAAATGATTTGTTGTTGTTACTCTGTTTAAGTTGTTTCCTTTGTTTTACTGCTTGACAATCTGCACATTTTTCTGCCATTTTAGGTACGTATTTTTTTTTTGGGGGGGGGTGGTACTACTAGCAGGTTAGCGAAACACTGTTGAGCAGAAGAAGTAGAATAGGCTGTGTCTTGGTGACCTGCCCAAACTACTGTCAGAACACCGTACAATTATAAAACATTTCAGAAAGGAGTGAATTCTCGTGTAATTTCTCTGACCCTCACGAGATAGTACTTTATTACTTTACGTTATTACTACGTTGATACTAATTCAGTCTAGTTTATTACTATTTACTATTTATTATTGTTGTCTACTCTCCCCAGTTATGTCTGAGCTGGTAATTCGGTTCAACTGACAAGCTTAATCGAACTTTTAGATCAGTTTTATTACCTCATATTGCATCTGAGAACCTGGCTGAGTGAACTTTACGTCGGCTGCCTTGGGAAGGGCTTCTGGGTTCTTGAGTTTCGTTTTCTTCCGCTTGCGTCGGCGTCGATGGCGGTCCTGGCTACTGCTGGAGGGGGTCGTTTCGCTACCGGTGGTGCTGGCCGTCTGGCTTCCGGACGTCGAGCTGGATGACGAAGATGAGGTCCGGGCTCTCTTCTTAGACTTGGGCTGGGGACGGCGCTGTGGTTGCAGTTTGCCGTGTGGTTGGAGCTGGTTGACAGGAGCGTGATGAGCGGCTTGGGGCGCCGTGGATGTTTCGTCGGCATTTTGGACGATTTGGTGGATCATTTGCGGATCAAGTTCAGACTCCGCTGCAGCAGCAGGCGCAGGCAGATTTGACGGCATGCTAAGTGGTGAGAAAGTCGTGAAGTGCCGCTTATCTCAAATTTCGACTTTATGTAGCCGACTCTCGCTTATTTGCATATTGTGAATGGATATGCAAATGAGCTCATGCAATGTACGTATACGCAGTGTGTATGTGTATGTATACATGTGCGGTTACTATGTATATACAGTAGTCAATGCCTGCCAATTTTCTATGCAGAAGTCTACATTATATACTAAAGTGTGTTACGCAGGGAATCTACGCGCTGATTGGTCAGCCACATGTTGCATAGAATGTCAACATGTAGCCTGAAAACGACCAGCGCATCTGCCTGTGCTAGAACACAGGCAGGCTGGAGAGTGTCTCACTCTTCTTCTATATAGAGTGAGAAGCCATTATGTACTCTTGTTGTTACCATACTTTGTTACTGATGCCAAAACGGAAAATAAGCTCTTTATTACTTAATAATTTCTTCTGAAGCTGTTTTTGCTTCTTCTAAATTTCGAAGTTCGATTAAACAGAATTATTCGTCTACACTACGGTACTCAGGGGCGTAGCCAGGGGGGGGGGAATGGGGGGAATTCCCCCCCCCCGAAATTTTTTCCAACTGAAATTTTACACAAGGGTCCCCCCTTTGGTTTTTATGGTCCGGCCGGAAAAAATTTCTGATACGTCTCCAATTGACCAAATTTGGCCTAAAAATCAAAAATTTCCTCAATTTTTTTCTGGGGGCTGCCGCCCCCAGACCCCCGCAACCTTCTGGTTCGCTGTTTCTTGCTTTTGTGTTCCATTAAAGCGTGTCCACGTGTATATGAGTGCATTTTGCGGTATTCACTTGCTTAATACACTGTTAAATGTATCTTTTTAGCTGTTTTATCGCAGCTAAAATGACATTTTTAGTAAATTTGCGGCTCGTAATGTCATAAATCTTCTCAAAGTTTTCAAATTTGCTAGCTTCTGGACCCTTGTCGGTCCAGCAGTTTTGTAATTTTTGGTGTTTTGAGCTCCAATTTTACGTTCGATGCCGCTCTGGTCAAAAAATTAGCGATGTTTTTCAACGAAATATGCTAATTAGTGTCGTTTTTTGGGTTAAAATTGCAATTACGTGCATTTTAACACATTTCAAAAAATCGAAAAGTCATTCCCCCCCCCGAAATTTTTTCCTGGCTACGCCACTGACGGTACTACCTAATGCAAGAACCCATAAATGCATGAACGGTTACGGTATACTTAAATCTTGTATATCACTAGTGCATATTACCTAAATTCACAAAAGATGTTGTGGCTCGTTAGTCTAGTGGTATGATTCTCGCTTCGGATGCGAGAGGTCCCGGGTGCGATTCCGGACGAGAACATTTTTTATTTTTTTTATTAAGCATTGTGAAAAAAGTTTAATCTTCTCTTCCAAGGAACAAGTATTTTTGAAATTTCTTTAGGTAAGAATTTTTCAAACTGTTTTTCAGAATGTTAAACATTGACCAATATTCTTTTTTATTGAAAGTGGATATTTAGTTGAAAAACCGTTCTATGGCCCATTTTCTTGTTGTTTCCGAACCGAATTTGTATTGTAAAAAAACATATATAAGTAACAAATTTACAGCACGTAGTTCTTAAATTCAAGACCTCGTTTACCAGTAAGGCTTTGGAGAAACTCAGCAGTAAATGTGTGCGGAAATTAGGATTGAAAACCACTTATCCACAAATAATGGCCGCGTTTAATATTTCCTCTGGAATATTGACACTCAGTCCTTACAATGTAACCCCTTTTCACTCAGCAGAAGAACTTGTTTGTCAGGATAGTAAAACAGCTGTTATATCATACCTGTCGTGAAAAAACAGTGCAATAACTAACGTCAATAACTAAGTGCACGGTGCTAGATTCACAGCGTGCATTAGTTATTGCACTGGTGTGCATGTCAGTTATTGACTTATCGCACTGTATATTTCAAAACCGGTATAATATAAGTACGTTATATCACTTTGTAGCATGCACTCAGCAACTATTCGCACTAACACGTGAAGCCCGCGTGCATAAACTCGTGCGCTGCGCGCACTCGTTCATGCACTTGGCGCTTCACGTTACAGTGCGTATAAATTACTGAGAGCACGCTACATGGTGCTATAACTTACACTAGTGACTTCACACAATACAAAAACACTGCTGACCTCTGACACCATTATTGCGCATTCGTGCCATAAGAGAACCCTGAACCCATTAGTGCTGTAACCCACTCGTTTTATGCCTAACGAGATGCCTTTGAAAGAATTGATTTGATTTGATTAGACCCCTCCAGAAATGAGAAAACATTTGATTTGATGTGTCGAAGATGGTGATGGATCAAAATGTTGGTAATGTGGACATTGCTAGATTCGAAATAGCAGGAGATGGCATTCTGCCAAAATAGCGCTCTGTGCATTTCGCTAGTTGTAATAGATAAATTAGATAATACTGTAGTGCACGTTGGCATTCCGTGACAGTACCCGTGAGTGGAAGATACAATATTACAATATTGTCTCGATTATTTTGCAACATAACGTGAATTATATATAGTGACCACGACCAATAATCATAAACTTTAGTGCCAGTGTGCCACAATCTACTAATTTATGTTTTTGCTTGTAAACATTTTCGAAAATTAATTGTTTTAAGGATTCATTTCGTCAAAACGCCACTGTGAAATATATGTAAGCTAATTGTCGTTCAGCTTCAAGTATTATACGAGTACCATACATGGGTGTAGGTGGATTGGAAAAGATCGCTGAACGCTCCCCTAACTAACCAGAAAGGTTTGCTCCCCCACCAGATAGACTTTTACCTCCATAAATCGGCACGATTTTTGAAAATCTCGCGCATTGGACAAATATGATGAGGATGCAGAATGTAGGTAAGGTTTCGCACACATTGATAACTTAAACCACGTTTTAGAATACAGCCAATAAATTCATACAAGCAGATTTGACTTGAAGTTATGCTTTTTTGACAAACATTGAGTAATAAACAGTGAAATGTAAAGACAGTAGCAGGGCCCACGGAATGAAATCAGAAATATTGGCAGAAGTGGACAAAAGGCGTTTGGCAGATAGATATGACCTGGATTTTTCTGGCAGAAAGATTTTTATTAGAGCATTATCTACAGATCGCAATAGCGAACATGGGTTTAGTTTAGAAACAAGTTTACCTAAAAGTAAGTTGAAACCGTGTTACAAACACTTTTTGTCAGCTCTGCAAAAAACCATTAAAGTTGCATATAACAAGTTTTATTAATATTTAGTTATTGTCTTCAGGAACCATCAGTCGAAAGCTGCGACCTCGTTTTCCCCAGGTCGGATCAAATGAGCCCGCATACCGTTTCTTGTAGCCAGCCATCCGATAACAACCATTGGCCAGAAATCCCTCCACATTTCCTGTTTCTATCATTTCGCTGCAGGTCAGGGCGTCTGTTGGGCTTAGACTGAGAAATAGCAGAGCAGAAATTATCAGCAAAGGGCAAAGGGCGGATGATATTGCTGCCATATTATAATACTTGGATAATTTGGTGATGGCTGAAATACAGTATATATGTAATTGTTTTTAAGTGCCTTGTGCGTTACAGTAGTTACATAATGTATTTCATAGCAGATGTGCTGCCAAGAACACGATGCAGAAAAGAAAATCATCTAATTGTATGAAAAAAATACTGCTTCATGTTGCGTGATAGGAAATGAGCCAGAAAGGATCATCTGATAGAATGACTCGCGAAGGATTTATTTGCATCAAGAAACTTTGGATCACGTGAGTTATTTATACAGTGCCTAGTAAAAACTTTTTGTGGTTGCTTGAACCAAGTCTTGCTTCCACCGTGATGGGTGAGGCCTAGGCTTAGTATTACATATTCCGTGTACTGCTCAGTAAAAGAAGAAGATATATAAGTGCTAAATGAAGTAGTCACTAGTCAGTCAAATTTAATATGAGCATTTACGAGTATAGGTATCTGTCTATATTAGACTGTAAGGGCCGGTTCCCACTGGGCAGAAATAAGAAATAAGAAACTGGAAATAAGAAATAAGGGCTTATTTCAGAAATAAAGGGGCATTCACACTGCAGAAATAAGAAATTAGAAAGTCGAAATAAGCTTTTGTTATTTCAGAAATAACAAACCTTATTTCTTAAATAAGAAGTTAAATTCATTTTAACTTAAGAAATAAGAAATAAGGATTTAGCCAATCAGACGCGTTCGCCCGATCGCGCCAAGCTAAGCCACGCCTTCTTTGCAGCTGATTGGCTGATTCAAAAATGCTCTGTACGTACGTCAAAAATATGGATTACGGTAGTATTGTTACGTATTTTAGGGTATATATTTTTGTTTTTCAGTATAAGAGTACTAATTTTACTTAATTTTGGCTCATTTTTCTTGAATTTAAGCAGCAAATGGCATCCAGCACATTTTAGAAATTTAATTTCTGATACTGATGTCAAGAAAGTTTTATTCAACACTGCGCTTCCTACTTAACATATAAAAAGAAGAAAGTTAAACAATAATTTGCCCTGCTGATATTTTCCTTTTTATTTCTTGAAATTGTGACAGGGGCTTCTTTAAATGGACCTAAAACTAGGAGTACGGCTCCAATAATTTGAATTGCCGCTCAGAATTTGCCACATCCAATTAAAAAACAGCGTGAATTGTGATTGGACGGGCTTATTTCTTATTTCGACTTTTTATTTCTTATTTCTGTAATGTGAACGCGCAAGCCTTTATTTCTTATTTTTTATTTCTTATTTCAAGTTCTTATTTCTTATTTCTGCCAATTATTTCTTATTTCTATTTCTTATTTCCTATTTCGTATTTCTTATTTCGGCGCAGTGGGAACCGGGCCTAAGCACTTCACACCAAGATTGACATTATTTTGCAAGTCCTACTTTCTTACGTGATTGGTGTGTATTTTTGGATTAATAACGTACAGAGTTCGGTTGTGTCAGTGTACCACTCATAGCTGATTTATAAAATGGGGGAGATCTTATATCTTGCATAAATAACACAATGAGGGTACCTATTGTAATTACGTTTGAGCGCCTGTGCATTTTATTTTTATATGGGTTAGGTACAAGGGGTTAGATTTAAATCTCTGCTCAAATGACCTATAACATCCAAAATAATTGTGCTTATATGAAAAAGAAAGATATATAAAACAGCAGAAAACATTCAAGCATATAATCTAGGACGTTTCGATGTTAATAAATACTATCATCAGCCAGAGAAAGCAAACGAAAAGCACTATAATATGTACATACATGCAGAAAGTACGAATTGTAATAAACAGCATAGTCAATGCTAAGCTAATAAGTTAGATGAGCTTTGGCGTTGATTTTTTTCAAGTTATGATCGATTGCAATAATCTACATAAACAGCAGTCGGGTTTGGTGGAAGGACCAGGACTGTTCAGAAATATTCCAGCGTACATTGACTACACAAGTGTTCCCGTGCGCAGCTCTTGAGATCTATGTTTAGTTATACATGCCTAGTAAGACAGCGTAATATGGTTGGTCAGGTCAGGTCTATGGAGCCAAAACTGAAGATCTTTGAAGAGGCCCAAAAAATGTCTCAAGGTTACTTAGGGCCTATTCCTTTACCGGATTAAAGGGTTAATTATAATCGGACTAAACGGTTTAAAAATTATACTGAAAAAAGCCATTCCAAAACCTCCGGATTAAACGGACTTAACAGCTAGCGCGCTGATTTTCAAGTCCGTTTAGTCCGATCAAGCTGGACTTCATTTTTCGCGCTAAACCGTTTAGTCCGGTAGTTTAGGAATGGCCCAAATTTATAATCGGACTAAATTTAGTCGGACTTAATTTAGTCCGATGTCATTCCTAAACTTAAACTTCCCGACACTGATAAATTTGTATTCTGGTGCCACTATAATGTTTTTTCGCACCAGCCAATCAGTTTTGTCTCCGCCTACAAACTGTACTCTGATTGGCTGAGCAGTTGAAGTTGACAATTAACTCGCTGTTTGAAAACAGCGTTTTCGCAATATAAAAATGTATTTGCAGCTGCACATAATATAAAAAAACTAGCTGCAAATGACAATCTATTAATTGTTTAATCTCCATTGTATATAAAGACTATTTAGCACGTAATCCTTCAGGCCAGCGTAGCCGAGTGGTCAGAGCGTTCGGGTCTGGGTAAAATCCAGCCCCAGCCCCAGCCCCGGCCCCAGCCCCAGCCCCAGCCCCAAGTGGGTAAAACCCAGCCCCAGCCCCAACTGGGTAAAATCCGGCCCCAGCCCCAGCCCCAACTGGGTAAAATCCAGCCCCAGCCCCAAATGGGTAAAATCCAGCCCCAGCCCCAGCCCCAACTGGGTAAAATCCAGCCCCAGCCCCAACTGGGTAAAATCCAGCCCCAGCCCCAAATGGGTAAAATCCAGCCCCAGCCCCAACTGGGTAAAATCCAGCCCCAGCCCCAAATGGGTAAAATCCAGCCCCAACCAAAACTAGGTAATTTCCAGCTCCAGCCCTGGCCCCAGCCCCAGCCTACGCACACCCCGGCCCCGGTTGGCAAAACACATCACCACAATCAAATAGGCAAACCTTTGATACAACTTCAACTATTACAGCAAGGCCGAAAAAGCTTTTGATGCATAATTAGTCACTGGTAGGGAATCGTACTCAAAATTAAAGCAATGCACTTTATCATACGAATTTAAATTTTCTAACACTAAACTTCAATCTCAGTTCTGCACATTTTCAACCAACTTTGTGGCTCTGTTCCGTCAAATTTTATTTGTATAAATTCTCACAGTTTGTATCTTTTAGTTACATTTCGTGAAAACTTTGATCAGTTTTCTGTCGAATTTTAGATAAATTTCAGTAAGCTTCTCCTTGCAGTTCAATTCCTGCTTTGTGTCGATCGAATTCATGTATCTAATGCTAAGTTTTCGTAATAATTTTTAATTTTTCTGTATTTTTCAACAACACCAATCAATAGATACCACCTGAGAAGAATAATGCATGTATGTAGGTATGCTTCTGAAATGATTTCGGCCTAAAGGAGATTCGGCCTACATAGCAGTGATATATTTTCACACTGCCTGCCTGCTGCATTATTTCACACAATGCAGAATGCAAGTGTGCGTGTGCGCCCGCTCATGCGCCCGCTCGTGCGCCCGCTCATGCGCCCTCTCATGCGCCCTGTCATGCGCCCGCTCATGCGCCCTGTCATGCGCCCGCTCATGCGCCATGGCGTACGCCATGGAGCAAATTGCGCCTTCGTGGCAATAGGCCTTTAGCTGGTCGTGTCACTGCTATGTAGGCCGAATCAGGCCGAAATCATTTCAGAAGCATACCTACATACATGCATTATTCTTCTCAGGTGGTATCTATTGATTGGTGTTGTTGAAAAATACAGAAAAATTAAAAATCATTACGAAAACTTAGCATTAGATACATGAATTCGATCGACACAAAGCAGGAATTGAACTGCAAGGAAAATACATAAAGCTCACTGAATTTTATCTAAAATTCGACAGAAAACTGATCAAAGTTTTCACGAAATGTAACTAAAAGATACAAACTGTGAGAATTTATACAAATAAAATTTGACGGAACAGAGCCAAAGTTGGTTGAAAATGTACAGAACTGAGATTGAAGTTTAGTGTTAGAAAATTTAAATTCGTATGATAAAGTGCATTGCTTTAATTTTGAATACGATTACAGTTCCCTACCAGTGACTAATTATGCATCAAAAACTTTTTCGGCCTAACGGTGATTCGGCCTTGCTGTAATAGTTGAAGTTGCATCAAAGGTTTGCCTATCTGATTGTGGTGATGTGTTTTGCCAACCGGGGCCGGGGTGGGCGTAGGCTGGGGCTGGGGCCAGGGCTGGAGCTGGAAATTACCTAGTTGGGGCTGGGGTTGGATTTTACCCATTTGGGGCTGGGGCTGGATTTTACCCAGTTGGGGCTGGGGCTGGATTTTACCCAGTTGGGGCTGGGGCTGGATTTTACCCAGTTGGGGCTGGGGCTGGATTTTACCCAGTTGGGGCTGGGGCTGGATTTTACCCAGTTGGGGCTGGGGCTGGATTTTACCCAGTTGGGGCTGGGGCTGGATTTTACCCATTTGGGGCTGGGGCTGGATTTTACCCATTTGGGGCTGGGGCTGGGTTTTACCCAGTTGGGGCTGGGGCTGGGTTTTACCCAACCTGGGGCTGGATTTTACCCACTGTTACATTTGGGGCTGGGGCTGGGTTTTACCCACTTGGGGCTGGGGCTGGGGCTGGGGCCGGGGCTGGGGCTGGGGCTGGATTTTACCCAGACCCGATATTTAAAATACACTATAAAATAGCCCAATTATTCAGCTATAATTTGATATATAGATCGTCCAAATTGGTTAAGGTAGTGATAAGTAGCAAGAGAATAATTGGGGGGCACCGGGAAGTTAAGTCCGTTTAATCCGCGTAACAAATCGCGGACTAAAACTCCGTGTAAAATGCAGCGAGTGGACTAAACAGACTTATTTAAATCAGGTTTAGGAACGGAAATTTTTTAATCGGACTAATTTTAGTCCAGCTGAGAGTTTAATCCGGTGGTAGTTTAGGAACGGGATCGGACTAAAAAGTTTGATCCGGTGGTAGTTTAGGAATGGGTTCGGACTAAAATTAAGCAGCAGACTTATTTTAAACCGTTTAGTCCGTTTAGTCCGACTTGTCATTCCAAAACCGCGGACTAAAATAAGTCCAGTCCGTTTAATCCGGTAAAGGAATAGGCCCTTAGTGACTTAGTGAGATAGACTGCCTTTCAGCTACATGATTTTTGGCCAGGGCACTCGAACGGACTTCTTGATGCAATTAACACAATATTTTTGTTTCGCCATTTGTTCGTCCACTGTTTGTCATTTTTCTCGAAGAATGAAGCTGGTCGACTTTTTTTTTTTTGGGGGGGGGGGTGAGCCACCGGGGGGGGGAGGGGGGTGCGGAGCAACTTTTCAGCTTATTTTCACTTCGTGAGCCATCATTTCTGCCTTGTAAGCCACCGATTTTGCTGTCGTGAGCAACTTCAAAACAATCTGGGGGAGAGGTGAACCACCTGTTTGGGGGGGGGGTCAAGTTGCCCCCAACGCCCATGTATGGTCGTATGCCAACGAAAGGGGAACCTTTGCACAGTACTGTATCTATTGGTGTGATGGCTTCCTGTGGCTCAGCTCGAGATTATGCTTACGAGAAAAAGTAACGATTGGCAATGAGAGTTTGTGGTAATTTTTTGGTGAGCATTTTTGGTAACATAGCTTTTTAAGGACAAAAGTTTGAATCTAATCCATTACAGAATAAAATCTCAGATGGCGAAAACATGACTTCAATTAAATATTCAGGTCTCCGGCAAGCCCGTGTTGCACATTTTATTAGCTGTCACTGAGTATAGTTCTCCAGATCGCTCCAAAAGCCATCGTTTTCCATTATTGCGGGTGACACATGTGAAAAGTCATGAAAAATTAAACATGACTTATTAGAAATTTTCGTGAAAACGAACGACAAACTGGCCTAACTGCTGTCAAAAGTTAGGGTTAACTGCTAATTTGGAAGAAAAATATTTCAAGGTGCATGCTGGTGAAAGCTTTTCACCTTAGGTAAACAGAGTGACATCACTTCCTGGTAACATAGTTTGTTAAGCCAACTCTTTACGAATTTTCTATGAGTTTTGGTAAAGATGTGCTGTTTTACAACATACGTAAATCATGAACATTTTAAAAATAGAAAATGGAACCGGATCATTAGGTAAACTTCTTTGAGATGTAGTAGTTACTGTCAAGTGTTGAAGTTGGTAAGTCTGACAGCAGTGAATTTTGAGCTGGCAGGGACAATACAATGATCCGTTTAGCATTGCCCATAACTGCTTTGAATTCTGCAGTAACTGTAATGTAAAAAAAGTTTTTAGGTTCACCCTACGGAAATTAATGATTCGTCACCGCTTAGCCTGTTATTAGACTGTCAATTATCAAACAATAAGACATGCTTTCAGTCGCCGGGTCCCTTCTTGTTGGTGCAAAACTTGTATTATCATCGACTCACTAAGTTCAGCGCAAAATAAAGCTTTTTCTACATAACTGTATAATGAATTAGGTCAGTGTCAAGTTTTTATTACAGTGCTAAAAAACAGTGTACTAAAAACGGCTATAACCTGATTAGTTTCAGATGCCCAAAAAGGAGTCAAAGCAGGCTAGTTAGGAAACATAAAAACACGACTTCATGTAGGCTCATATTTATTAGTGGGACATGAAGCTTCAAGTGTCAAAGAGTCTATGAGATGCAGAAAACAGAAAGAGGCTTTAAAATGAAATTAAGGTCGGATTAAAACTGTTTTTTTTACATTTTTTATGTGTTCATAAACAAGACGTTTAAAAAACTTATTGAATGAGATGCGATAAAAAACTTATTTGCTAAGTGATTACCAAAAAATGACTCAGGAGGGTGATAGATGTGTGTTGAAGCGTTGTCGTCGAACTTTCGGAATTTCTACGTAATTTTTGCTTCGCAAAAATGCGCGAAATTTGCTCTATGTTCGTGTAATAAAAAATTAACAATCATAAATATGTTGACGAATCTTGGACAAATTAAAAATATGAATCTCTATGGAATTGTAAGGTGTTTTTTAGTTAAAGATAATGTGAGTAGTTTTTGCTGTAGCTTAGTTTAAAATTGACCAGTCTATTTAATTTCTGAACAGTTTCTGTAAAAAAGTTGTTAATGGATTATGCCGCATCCTGCTTAGTTAGCGGAACCGGAAATGCTTCTATTTGGGCACGCATACCTGTTATTTACTGGCACAATGTACCCACGCGAATTAATTGCACCATTTTAGCAGGATCGCATTTCATAAGTAATATAACAAAAACATCCCCTACCGCCGATCTACGAAAACTTCGGCTGAGGATGCAATACTATTGCAGAATTTTATTTTTGTGGTCTACCTAAACTTTTGCCCGTTTTGTGTTGTGTTTTATTTTATGTTGTTTTTTGTGTTCTAATTTTGTGTTCTAGTCTTATTTCTGTTTAAGTACTCACAGTTTCTGTACAGAAAAGGAAACTTTAGAGTCACCTATCGCTTTTGCGGAGGAGTACTGCGAATGAATACTGCTAAGCTTATGACATGCGTGATTCACGATACTCAAGGGGCTACTTGTATTAGGTCGGATTTCTATAAAGAAGAAGAGTGAGACACTCTCCAGCCTGCCTGTGTTATAGCACAGGCAGATGCGCTGGTCGTTTTCAGGCTACATGTTGACATTCTATGCAACATGTGAATGGCCAATCAGAAGCGAGCTTCTATTCTCTGATTCGCCGATGCCTGTGCACGTGCTCCAATCATAAAACGGGATAGGGATAAAGGCTAATAACTCATTATTTATTCATAGTCTGCTTGTAAAAACATTAAAAAAGGTTTGCAAATACCTTTGGGGATATTTTGGCAAACTTTTAGCGAACTTGATTGAGAAACTTTGAAGAAATTCAGAAATGTTTATATCTCAAAAGTTTCTCAATCAACTTCGCTGAAAGTTTGCCAAAATATCCCTAGAGGTATTTGCAAACCTTTTTTAATGTTTTTGCAAGCAGACTATGAATAAATAATGAGTTATTAAGCTTTTAACTCTATCTTAATGCTTATCAACGCATCAGCGATTATATACTAAAGTGTGTTACGCATGGAATCTACGCGCTGATTGGCCAGTCACATGTTGCATAGAATGTCAACATGTAGCGTGAAAACGACCAGCGCATCTGCCTGTGCTAGAACACAGGCAGGCTGGAGAGTGTCTCACTCTTATGTACTCTTGCTATAATGAAGACATAATGAATAAGAAATAGGAATTACGAATAAGAATTACCTAAATAGCCGGCTTAAGGCAGAACCAGTGTTAAGGGAGAAGTAAATCAAAGCTGCTTTGGATCAAATATTTTCATCTTAAACGTTCAAATGATTTGCTAAATCCATCTAAAATGAAAGCTAATTAGAATTACAAGACAGTAAATATTTGCTGGCGGTAAGCTCAAAAATTGTAAAATTTTCAACTCAAAAATTTGAATATTAAAATGAATTTATAACCTGAAACCAGAGCAGACCAATGATTACTATACTAGTACCAGCTTAAAGGACACATGTCTTGACGTACAGAACCTGTGGACCTTTTGTCGCTGTAAATGTGGTGCCTTATCTAGCTGAGTCTCTAGAGAAAGATTTTTGTCAATAAACCGCGTTAAAATTGGAAACAGCGGAAATACGTTGCGGGCATACGGAGCGTCAGTTAAAAGGCGAAATGTTTTTTGACCAAAAGTGAACTGTCCTGTCATACTACATACTGGAAGCGGCTGGCTTCAACTTGAATCTTATCCAGATCCTCGTAATCACAGTCATTGCACGATCGACGTTCACGTTGATCTTTCAAGTCAATGTACTTGGAATTAAGATTAAAAACAGGATAATAGTACGTAGTATATATTATTACCCGTAGAGTCTTTTTATGTACTGGGAGTGAGTGGGATGTTCAAGGAGTGTCTTCCCATGTTAAAAAAACAAACAGGGAAATAAGTTTCTATAAAACGGGGTGCGTTAGTTAGTAAAGCGTGCAAAATTAATTGTTAACTTATACTATCGATTAGAGTGCATTGCGACTTCTGCCATAAAAGTAAGTCAAAAACTAAAGGTAACAAGCTCTTCTGCTGAGTGAGTTGAGTAGTCGTTGCATTATGAGGCATGAGTGTCAATATTCCACGGGAAATATTAAACGCGGCCATTTCTTGAAAAAAAGACCTAAGCATGAACATGTTTTTGTATTAGATAAACTTAACAAGGACTTTTCAGATGTCACCACTTTAAGCCCTTGTAGAAAATAGGAGTACACTAGTGAATTAAAAGTATAAATACTAAAACATAACTGAGTTTCAAAAAAATTGCGTTTTAGAAAAAAAATTGGCTTTAGAAATTAAATAGGCCCGTCATGGAATTATACCAGGGACATCTCGCACCCAAAGCGAGAATCATTGCACTCGACCAACGAGCCATGACAGAAGCGGTACCAAAAGTTAACATGACAACAGCTAATAATAGTTTTGATGTATATTGCTTAATAGGTTGTGAATAAAAACGTTTATTAACAACCAAACAACATTTAACTTGAACTGTTTTCAAATTAGAAAAAATAATGGTAATTTTTTTGACTGTGCTAAATCCACAACATTTGCTGATTAGCTCCGTTGTTTCTTTGATTCTGACAGGTGCCGCTTCGCTCAGCAGGTAAAGCAAACGCTTTATGAGCGGAAGTATGGTGGTTCGAGTCCACCACGGCACGTTTGTTTTTGCATAATTGCTGAGTTTGGAGAGAGCAAACGGAACTGCTTGTTCAAGATCGAGGTAACCTACCCTTCCTGTGTTATTTAACACAGGAAATTTGACCTACCCAGATTAACGTAGGATATTGAATATAGTATATACGCGGCCCCTGAGGGGTACGCGTAAAATTACCACATTAGACGTAATACAGGTAATTGCTACAATTCCTTTTTAGGTTTTGCGACTAAGCGTATATACGTAAACTCTATCGCTAGTACTTTAGGTATCCTTTTGGTGCATGAACGAACTGTGAGACGAAAACGAAAAGAAAAAACGGATTATACTTGTCGGACTCTTCGGGTACTACAAGTTTATACATCTCCAGTGGACCCCAAATTTTTCCCAAAAAATCTGCTCACGTTTATAAAGAGCGTGTTTTATTTAAACCACTTCTTATCAATTGGGTAAGAAGAACCTGTGAAATCGTCATTCGCTATCATCGGGTTATTTCTGTCTGTATTTATTTTAGCAGCGCAATGTCAGCATTAATTGCAATGAAGTTACTTTTTCACGATTTCAAGCAGATTTTTCCAGTTTTAGGGCTTTATAAATCAATAATTTGAGTATCTCCAACAAAATAGGGTTAAAAAAATGGCGCAATTCCAGCATTTATTTGACTGATGTAAACAACCGTGAAACTTTAAAAAAGTAGTCTTCAAAAATTTAGCGACAACAAACGTTTTGTTTGCTTTTCACCTCATCTGCTTGAAGTCAAGTGATTTTAGTATTTTGCGCAGAGTTTTGGGCTTGTTAGCAGATTAAGGCTTTTAAAACTGACCGCCTGACAATACCACTTTTCTAACTAGTATTCTTAACTGGTTGTTGGTTCTTATATGGTATATTTACCACATAAGCATCGATCAAATATACAAAGAATTATTTTTTTAGAAATTACCCAGCTATTATTATGTGGTTTTTCTTCTTTTTGAAGGACAGATAAGAAGTATTGTGCTGTAACTTTACTATTTTGATTTATGCGATTTAGTTAATAAAGGACAGCACCTAGATACTGCAAATATTTTCTCGTTTCTACGTAACACAAATGTCACACGTTCGGTGGTCTTAAATTTATTTACTTTAGTAACCAATTGAAACAATTTTATATAAATTTATATGTGTACTATTCCAAACCAGTTATTTCTGGCAGGAGGCCTAGGCTTGATTTACTACTATCTTAATTTAACACGGATATCACTGTTAATGTAGATGTTTGTTTAATGCCTATGTTCATAAATGTACCAGCTACTTTTTAGCTCGAACATGTTCCTACCGTTTCGTCAATTCCTATATATAGTGTTAAACTTGTTACCAAGAGTACATATTAATCCTATTGTGTATATACTCTTGTTGTTACTTTACTTATATGGATATATACTACACCTATTATGTTGATGTATATATACTACACCTATTATGTTGTCAACGTTGTTGTATAGGCAAACTGTGTCAATGTTGAAAGAAAGATGATGCCCCAATTTAGAAAGAATGAAAGAAATGGTGGCGCCGGGAATCGAACCCGGGCCGCCTGCTTCGAAGTCAAGCATGCTAACCACTACACCACAGCCCCCGAGTCTCATAGGCCCTATTTCTCATTTATAACAGGGTCCCCCCTTCGAACATCGTTGCGACCCTGCAACGATACTCGGTCGATACTCATGCTCCCGGGGCGAACCCGATGCCTCAAGGGCGGAGCACATTCACACGTAGGCCTCCAAGCCTACTTCAATCACACCACACTCTTGGGTTTCCTGGCTTACCCGCAACCACAGGGTTTCTCGATCTACCCAGAACGATTCCCAACTAATACCAAGGGTTTTAACCGGCTCACCCTTAACCGAAACCGAGGGTTTTCTCCGGTTCACCCCTAACCGAAACCGAGGGTTTTCTCCGGTTCACCCCTAACCGAAACCGAGGGTTTTTCGGATTACCCATAACCGAGGGACCAATCAGAAAGAGACTATGTACACATCCATACAGCACACAGCACGAGTACCGTAAGGGTTGAAGTGCCAACCTCAACCCAGGGCATGGGGCTCCTAACCCACCTCCGAAGACGGTTCGGAGATAGGGCTGTCCTGAGGACCCGGCCCTATCCTCTCCGTCCTGTCACGGTCGCCACTATGTTGAAAGAAAGATGATGCCCCAATTTAGAAAGAATGAAAGAAATGGGGGCGCCGGGAATCGAACCCGGGCCGCCTGCTTCGAAGTCAAGCATGCTAACCACTACACCACAGCCCCCGAGTCTCATAGGCCCTATTTCTCATTTATAACATCAATAGACATTTAATTCGATTATGAATTCTAAATTTATTTTGTTTGTTATTTTGCCAACTTTTTTAAGAATAAGAAAGTTCTTAAAGCTGATACGTAAAACAAAGTGTACATTATAGTGTCTCACTCTATAGAAGAACAGTGGGACACTCCACTGCCTGCCTATGATATGACGTAGCCAGATACGCCCGTCGTTTTTGGCATGCCTGCTTAAGGTTTCTTGAGCAAGTATACGGTCAATCAGAAGTGGCCTGCTTTTCTGATTAGCCAGATACCTGTGTACGTGCTTCAAGTAGTCATTGCTGCGTTGCCGCGTGATTGCTGATTAGAACACGTGCACAGTGGCTTCCCTCTGATTAGCCTCTAACTTGTTTTACATCGGCCTGGGCCTGCGCTAATTTCGTAGACAGTCACTGGAGTGTCTCACTCTTCCTTTACAGAACTGAGACACTACTATGCACTCTTGGTACCTAAAACGGTGCATTGTTAAGGGTACTCATTCAGAAATAATTATATGCGTTTATACATAGCTTAGAACGTGATGTTTTAGCTTATTTATATAAATGGATCCGTCTAACCCCACGAAGAGTAAACGCATGAATGGCGGTTTGCCGTTAGAATGCTTGAAGGACGGATCGCTGCAGCCCTTTGCTTCCAAGCACAGACTGGGATCGCCCAAATTATCACCAAAATCCCCTAAAGGAGCACCTGGTTTCTTCCCTAGTAGTCCTCCGGTTTGTTTTGATGAAATTAGATATTAATTTAATGTGCCTTTGTTTGCAAATGTGAAGCAAATTGCAAAACATAACGTTTTCTCTTGTACCAGCTGCTTCCCCCCTTGAGAGCAGATATCTACAAGGGAAGAATTCGGTCAGCTGCCATGAAGTTTTTATTGTACATTTAAAATCTAGATTTAACATTTAGGCATATGAGTAATTTATTATGTTTTAGAAATCACCGTCAATTCGAGGCCCCAGTGGAGATAGTGTGGAACCAGAAGTCTTTGCTCTGAGCAGCAAGCCACGACTACCTTTCCAGCCGAGTTTAATACAAGAATACTTTCCGGCCGACACTTGTGATCGACTGCTGCGATTGATCGGGGAAACGCCAGAAACCGAAGATTTAACGCTCTTGCAGGATTTTGTCGGATACTTTCGTAAATTCTACGCCGTGTGGAAACGGCAAGATAAATGGAGCTATATTGCTTTTCAGGTAGGTTCGGCAAGAGTACAGAATATTATATTTTTTCCAGAGAGAGGGATACTATTATGTACTCTTCGCATCAGTGACGTACAAAATTAAATAATGCCAAAGCTTAAACCGTTGCAGTACGCAAAAGTAGATATTGTAGGCAGATAATATGTACATAAATGGTTGGAGATGTTAAAATAGAATAACTTGTAGTGTAGTTCGTTCAAAAAAAAAATCGAATTCGATCAACTTTTTAAAGTAACTGAAGTAAAGTAAGTAATTGTAAGTAAATTTTATTAAATTGAAATTATTTTGATTACTCATTACATCCTATCTTATCATGAATGGGTGATTTATTTTTTATAAAAAGGTATGTACTTTTCTGAAGAGATGTCTCGATCGTGTGACTTGCACATCGACTATTTATTCTCAATTTCATCATGATTGAAAAATATATTGTTTGAGTATGATATTGTGGTGTTTTTGTAGCGAAAAGTATAATAATGACATAAACGTGTAATTAATATAAGAAAATAATGACAACATCCGGCGCATATTCAGGTTTGAAGATTTATGTCAATGAAGTCTTAATCTGAATATGTAAAAAATCAAGACATACTTCATTGGGAGTCCTTAAACAACATGTCTACCTATTTCCGTCTGAGTGACAGTGACTCTCACATCAGATTGACATGTTTACATTAGTTTGATGATCTGCGGCACGTAAATTAAGGACGCGTTGCTAACGAGTAGTTGATTAATGAAATAGGTAAATCATGTGTCCAAGCATATTAACGTATGTAGTTACTTCAACCTTGTTTTGTTAAATTTCTACTCGGCAAATTTAACTGTCGGAAAAAATTACTTTATGCCAGGCCAGAATTTTAGTTAAGTTTAGCCTGATTTGAACGTATTTGAAGTAAACTGAATTATGGACTAATAAACATTACTATGATAAAATTACTACGATGAAAATACATATGTTTCCTCAAGTAAAGGGGATATATTCATCCAACGTGTGATCACTCTGAAAATCCATCTAGTGCGAAACAGTCTTGAAAGAGAGATTATATATTAGGTGGACATATTTTATAAGACAACATGCTATATTACCTCTAATAGCTTTAATGGGCTCATTATGGCCAAAACTTTCAAGACATGAATATTATTCATTTAGAAAATAAGACTGAAAGCTAATGTAATATATTTAACTGCTGCAGGTATTATACAAACATTCGGAAAATCCATGTTTTTGATCCAAAATACAATTCCTTTTACAATAAATTATATGTTATAGTTGCAATTGAAGGCACGTATCTATATTACATAACGGTATGACACATCGTGTAGTGTAGCTAATATGTGGCGGCCATAACCGGCCAATACTGGGCACTCGTTGTTATGTCTGTCTGGTCAAGTAGAATAGACAATGGATATTTGAAATGAACTTAACCACCTTTGCAAAAAGAGTATTAATATACACGGAAAGTCTAGCAATAAAGTTTATGCATTTTCGCCATTTTTTTAGCACAGCAAGACAGGCTTGTATCCTGATCAGACGAAAAAATGGCACAAATGGCAAGTAAATTGAGTAGCAACCTAAGACAGGACTGTAAAAAATGAATATTACCCAAATTTAAGCGAAAACTTCAGTTGGAATGTGCAGAGTTTAGATTAATGACCTATTGCTTCTTGCGTGTTATACACGGCATATGGCGTAAAAAACGTAAAAAACCTTCACTAACTCTTTTAGAGCACATTTGCTAAATAAACTGTTTTCATTGGCTAAAGTGCCGGTGTAGGGTCTAGCGGTTCGTCTTGTGTGACTGACTGAGGCTACCTGAATATTTTCTGTGTGACGTATGTATATATAGTGGCTGTCACAGTTATGGCCAAGGGCACCCGTTTTATGGTCCAAAATGTACCCAAAGACTGAAAATGGTTTTATTTTGTGCTTTGAGTTCATAACGACAGGACATTTGAAAATTGACACGGTTTTTTTAGAATCTCAGTTTCCGCTTGGACATCGAAATCGGGATGCCTAGCTGAGGAGCTCATAAACTTAATTAATCTAGTTTAGCCTGTCCGCCCGTTTATGTATTCCGCGCGAGTGTGCGAAACAGTTCTGTGCTTGTTTTGAACCGTGAGCTGTCAGGATGAAGACACGAATACTTGATAAAATGACACTTCATGCCATGCTGTAACATAACGTGACTGTAAACAGCTTAAGGGGGTAATTGCGTTTTTAGGTGTTTTTTTAAAAAGCCATAGCTCAGCGTTTACAAATTCAAATCACAAGCGGTCTTTTGCATTAGGTAGAACAATATCCTTCCTAAATGTATGCCATGCCTTGAAATTTAACCTGTGATTTTCTTTCCAGTATAAGCGACTAAAGAAAGGTCCTTTCCAAAATATTAAAATTTTTTACAAAAAGTTTGCGCCACAGCTCTGAATCATACGATCATCTGTTGGGGCTGAAAGTTGGTAAGGTTTTTAACATGTTTAAAATCCCCAGGCATGTCCCCCACTTTTTGAATAACTAGTCAATTTACTGAGAAAATAGCTGAAAACCAAACGCACCGAAAATTTAAGATATTTTCTTGTAATTAAAACGCTCTAAAAATGTCCACAGGTGAAATTTCAAAAAAGTGAGAGACATGCCTGGGGATTTTGACCTTTACAATACTGTCCCAAAAATTTATGCTCAGGCGTCGCTTCTAACTTGAGTACTGGTGGCGCAAAGTTTACATAGAAATCATAAAAACCTCGAAAACGCAACTACCACCTTAAGTGGTCTTAGTTTCTAGAAACGGATCCACACACTCAGTTGTCTGTACTTTTTGTATCGTTGAAAATAACCCCGAGGCAGTGGACATAAAAAAGCAAATTGGGACAATGTTACGTAGTCTCATAAATGCGAGCAGAGGATGGATCGACTGCACCCGTGTGGTTGGGATTCACAAAAGATGTTTAGCTTTAGACTCTGTCTAAAACGAACGAAATAGAACATCGTAAAGAAACATGTGTGTAGTTTGAACGATCACGTGTTCAACTTAGACCAAGTCTTAAGTTAAACAAGCTTCGTTTCTATGTTTCAGGGCTTTACCCATTCAGTTTATGTTTCAGGGCCTTCTATATCTATTGGAGGCTTGTCTGGACGCAGCCCAAACACTGCCAATTTTATTCCACACGTTTGCTGAAGAAGCCGGACAGGAATTGATTCCGATGCTGAAATCGGCCCTCCCATGGTTGATTGACTGTGAGATGCTCTTCGGGCACGGGACCATAGATGTACTCTTGGTGTCTCTGTGTTTGGTGTCCGTTCAGACGGGTGTCAATGTACTGGCGGAGTTCATTCGAGAAATACCCTATTTCAGCGGGTTCTATTTAGGGGAGCATAGCAAACGATTTGAGGTAGGTATAGATTGCTTTTCAGATAACTGCGCTGGTCATGTTTGCAGTGTTTCAAAAAATGTCGTTCATGTTTCAAGCAAAAAATTGAATTTTTAAGTTTGTTATGTTTTGGTAAAACTTCCTGTTTGTGCGCAAGCCTAGGCCCTAGACTATAACTAAACTATTTTAGGGTAGGTTCATTGCAAACTTTTTAGCTTTTTCTGTTTCATTCTCTTCTCCGCGTTTTGGTTTTTTCTTTTGTTTTGGGGTCTTTTTCTTCTCGGGGGTTTCTGTGTTTTACTAACCATGGATTTACGTACGTTTTTATATGATTTGCCCCTTATTTTCTTTCCGAATTTCCCCTTATTTGTTTCGGATTTTCGTTTTTTTATCCTGTTTTTGCGCGTGGTCTCTTTTTGCTTTTCGCTGCTCCTTTTGAATCTCGAATTCTACGAATCGGCGCTTTTAGTATTTTGCATTTAACCCCCTCGTAACCATGGTTTATAAACCACCCCCCCCTTCGTGTCCCCCTGTCGTTTGCTATCAGCTGTATATTATTTGTTTTTGTTTTTTATCTCCTTTATAAATCTGTTCTTTTTTTTATCCCTTGTTTTTACGAGTTTTTTTAGGTTGCCCGAGCATGACTTTGTATTCCACCTTCGTGCTGATTCCCATGCTTAGCTCATTATAGAGACCAGCAGCCATTGCGCCGTATCGCATCAGCATTGGAGCTCCCTGCCACCAGCCCTTGGCCTACTGTTTATTTAGGCATTAACTGCGCATACGATATTCTTTACATTAATTAATAAAATACTATCAAAACATATGTAAAAACACTTTTATTTTCTTTAGTGGCCTTTTGATTGTACAAATTCTGCCACTTTTTATTCTCACTAAATCAAAAGTGGGACATCATGCCTTCGCTGTTATCATTGTTCCTTCAGCTGGCTTCAACCGGTACTTTTTGGACCGCAAAAATTTTTTTTTTTATTGCAAAAAAAGTATAGAGGTTGGGAATTTACATTTTAACATTTTGGTTTGGGCTGATTTAATCTTTTTGCCCCTCCTTTCACAAAAGCTCCTTTTATTGCGGCATTAGGACAGGTTTGTCACAACAAACAAATAACTTTGTCATAACAAAAATGAATTTGTGAATTTAAATTCGGGTAAAGAGGGAAGCAGTTTTAAAACCAAATGTATTTCAAAATAAAGTGTACATATTTAAGAAATATTCACCTAATGTAAGCAGGTGTTCCCCTCCTATTAAAATTTTATATTTTTATATATTTTAAATTTCCACCTCCCCCCACACACCTTTCCATACGCCTTTTCTTTCCAAGGTGCGCGGAAAACTTTTTTTTTTTTGATTTTCTTCGGAAAGAAAATAAAACGTTCATTTATAAATTGATAATGAAAAGTTACAGATTAAGCATATTTCTTTAGTCATAGATCTTTGCTCTATCTATAAGCTTGCCTGTCTAGTTGATGAACTGACATCAATTTGCAAACGAATTAGAAAGGTTAGCAGCTTAGCTGTGTGTTTTCGCTTAAGGTGGCGCTCCGAATAACTTCCATAACTTTATTATCTTATAAGTCGACGTAGGTTCTAGCTGGAATGAATTTTGTTTAAATATATTGAAGCCTGCTACAAAGCTCTGTTTCTGAGTAAGTTTCACGTGCCTGCTGCCATGTTCTGATTTTTTATCACCGATTGAAAATTTCTATTTTCACTAAACGCGCATAATTTTTCAAACGGCATAACTGAGCGAAACTTTGTTCCAATTTTACGATCTATAGCTTAAACTGTAGGTAATTATGTTGCCGAGGTGTATCTTTTCTTATAATTTTAATCCAATTGTTTTGGTTCAAAATACACTAGTTTTTCTAAAATTGGTCAACTTGAAATCGCTGCAGAATTTCACCAAAAACAGAAATCAACATTTTCGAAGAAGGTGCACCTGAATCTACTTATTTTCTAACTTTAAGTCAAATTTCACAATGAAAAAACGACATGGAGGAGAGCTATCACGATTCAAAAAAGGATATTGCAGATCAGAAAAATCTGAGGTTTGCGCACACAAACGACAGTGTCAAAAAATAGAGCGTATTTTTTAATGCAAATAACCATTGAGAAAAGTTGGAGAAGCCAAAAAGTAGCTAGCGAAAAATTAGCTTGAAAAATAGTGCATTTTTGTCAATATCGCTCAACGTAATTTGAAATTTTTTTACAAATGTTTGCCTACACAAACGACTTTTTAAAAAGTTGCAGTCACCTATTATCTGCGGAAAACCGTTGTCAAAAGTAACAAAAGCCATATACAATTTTTCGGAAAATCGATTTGAAGATTTTGCCATATCAAAATGCAGGTCAAAAAATTAATTTCAACAAAACTACATGTTATGTATATCAAACGAAAGCTAATTCACTGCTGAACAACCTGTCTTCAAGAACAAAGAGCTGAAAACGTGACTGAAAACTTTTACTGCCCAAAGTCAGTTATTCGGAGCACCACCTTAAGGTGGTAGTTACGTTTTCGCAGCTTTTTTCAAAGTTCTATTTTGTAGCAATTACTAAATCAATTTACAAGCGGTCTTTCGCATATGATTAACCCACTTATTTTTTACAAAATTACAATTTTTCAACAGTGGATGTTACTCATAGTGTGCACGCTAACTATTTTGGTGAAGCTTGTCAGCTCAAATTTTTGCATTTTTTCTCGTATTTCGTTATTTCGTCACTGTGGTAAAAATATTCCGCATACAGTCAAACGATTTATACCAAAGGCACGTTGATGTGTTATGAAAGTGCTGGTATGTTTAACTAAACGTAATAATTTAGCATATTTTTACAATGAGCAAAAGTTCGGCTCAAATTTTGCTAAAAAGTCAAGAAACGGCAGTTTTTATGACTTTGGTAGGCTGTAACTAAAAAAATAATCAATTCGCTCAATTCGAAAAAAT
Source organism: Trissonchulus sp. WLG1_4 (assembly GCA_030248245.1). Classification (NCBI taxonomy): domain Eukaryota; kingdom Metazoa; phylum Nematoda; class Enoplea; order Enoplida; family Ironidae; genus Trissonchulus; species Trissonchulus sp. WLG1_4. The sequence continues at coordinate 53,498 of JASANF010017111.1, forward strand.
GATAGGGCAAATTTATTTGGCTACTATCAAGTATGCTTTCTTTGCATTCTTACGAACTGAACAGGGTATTTGTTACTTCAACTGAAATCACTCATTGTGCTCAGAAATGACGGATTATTTAAAATTTTTTAATTTAGTTAAATAGGGCCTCATTGGTGCCAGCTAATATTACATTAAGCACAGTTTGCCCGTACCCGTTGAAAAAATGGCGGACAAAAGATTAAAAAATGACGTTTCAGGAGACTGAAGAAAATTTGCAATTTTTGAAGGGGTTTATTAACACTGCCAATGCTCTTGGCTGCTGTGACATAGACTAACCAAGTTTTGCGGGTGTAATAAATGCATAAGGGACTATATGTATATAAATTATGATGCCAAGTGATTATTAGTATTTTGTGATATTGGCATGAGAAGTCAGAATTGAGGTAAAAAAACTTCAAAGTTACAGATCGCCTAGACCGACTAACAGAAATATGTCATATTTTAGCTAAAAATATTCTTAAAATAAAATGGGTTAGTCCTTTTTTGAATGGCGTTTTTGAGTAGTGTGAGAGCCACAAAAATTTGCATACAATTTTGTAAGTCCTCAAAAAATACACAAAAAATCCAGTTTTTGGCTATAAATTATCCGTAAAAGTTTGAATCAATGTCAAAATTCGCTGAAATATTGGTATTTGCATTTGCAATGTTCGTGCCAAATTTGATTATGTTTGATCAAGAAACTTTTGAATTATTGCAAAAACTTCGAAAACGTAACTACCACCTTAAGGGGGTAATGTCGTTTTCGTGGTTTTTGACATTTCAGTGTAATTTTTGCGCCCACAGAATTCAAGCTAAAAACGGACTACGGCTTCGAAACTTTAACCACATTATCTATAGGAAAATATCCCCACCCGTTTTTTTCCTTTTCTAAAAATAGTTTGTAGAGTCGGTGTTATGGGCTTTTGAAAATTTTAGAGAAAAGTCAAATTACGTGATTTTTGCACGAAAATGTCATTTTCTCAACGTAGGAACGGCTTATCAACTATATCAAAAAAACGGGTGGGGATATTATGTCAGTGCATAACTGCAAAAAGTTTAGTAGTTGTTGGCTGATCTTGAGTTTCATAACTGTGGCGCAAAAATTAGTCAAAAAAACCGCTGTATTCAAATGATAGCAGCAGTAAAATTGCAAAAGATAATCTGCTTTTAAATATAGTTTTTTTAAAGCTAGAAGGTGTAAAAAAATGTAAAAAAGACCGCTCTAGTTTTTGTTGAGGTTAAGTGCAGTTATGGTAGTTTAAAAAAACAGCTAAAAACGCAATTACCTCCTTAAATGATGCCTGTATATTTAATTCACAAGCGTAAGAGAAAATAGGTACACGTATGTAGGTGCATGAATTGAATTAAGTGACTGACATATTGGTTAACTCTTTGACAATAAACTTGTTAATAATGACTTAATAACTTAGCTTAGTTAACTTAATAAGCAATTTAATTCAGTGCTCGATAGCCGGGTTTAAAAAGGTGATCTAGACTTTGATTGAAAAGAATCAGGTGACACTTCATAAAATCAAGAGTACATATGTAGTAAGTATATAGCTGCATTGAATTTGGAGCACACAACCATACATATGTGCATAAGGAGGGAATAGTGTGACTTTACAAAAATGAAAGGGTTGGGTTGGTATTGAAATTTTGGATGAGGGTCGTGAACGGTTTCTAAAAGAGGATCCCAGAAATGTTAATGGAAAATTCTCAAAATACCTGGACCCGCTCCGCTCCTATGTATGTAGGAGCACAACATTCAATTGCAGCTATAGATCGACACGTATTTTTGTATGTGCAACCTGAAGCATACAATGAAACTACCACACAGTAATTTTAAAGTAAAAAAACCTGCTACAATACCTAATGCTATTGTTAATTTTAGAGAACTAATTAATGAACAGAAAAGTGCGGCGATTTCGTTATGAAACATTATAACACTAAACATAGCGCATTTTTTCAGGAGTTATTTGCCTACATTCACAACAATGAACAGCGGGTCTACAATGACACCACTAAGGGATCCGTTATCACCCTCTGTCCGCACTATCTGCAGTGCATGCATTTTCCAATTCGCAAAATCATCGTGTCCAATGCGCCACCGGTAAAACTACGACGAAGCAGTCTCAACACTAGAATGAGATACAACTGTGATTCTGCTGCTGGTGGCTTGGTAAGGGTCCATTCATGCTTACAGTCGTATCTTGCCGTTTAGCCGGCAAAAGTACGAAAAAAACTGGAAGTGCATAAGATCAGCTTGCTGTGGGGCTCTTTCGTAATTTTGCCGGCTGAGCGGACATACGGCTATAAGTATGATTCGACGATGTTTAAAAATTAGGCTCAAAAGGTTTCGTATCATATGGAATGCATGCAATTGTGGCTGTTGGCCACGTGAATAGTATGGTGATTACCTCAATAAAATATCTCTTACAGACAGTAAGTAGAATGTTGATCTAGTTGAATGTAGTGAGGAGCAGCGCGGGGGGGGGGCAAAGAGATAAGTATGAACCGGGCTTGATACTGGTTTGTGCAGACAAACAGCTTTTTCAATTATTTTCTTGTCCGTTAGTTTTCACCTCAGGTACATATAAGGCTTGTATTCACAATGCCCGTTTAACTTATCCATTCTAAGTTGACCACGTGATCACATGAAATACAAATAGAATTTTTCACTGCGATGTTCTATTTCATTCAAAAATGTTCTACACCGACTGTAAAGCTAAACACCATAGATGCACATTTGGGGGGGGAGGCGGGCGGGGGTATCCACTCCTCCCTCAGGGGAGTCGGCATCCCCCGCGTCGGACGCCACACACACCCCCTCGACCCCCCACGCATTCTCCGATTGCCGAAAAATTGTACCAGAATTGAGTAAGAAATCAAGAAATCGCAAAAATTTTCTGGCTGCAGCCAAAAAAGTGATCCTAAAATCAGTTAAAAATCGAAAAAGTGCTAAATTTTTCCGGCTCTCGCCGGAAATCAAACCACACCACGACCACCCCCCTCTGCGCCAGGGGTCGGGCACCCCCCTTACCGATTGCTCCCGTGCATCTCTGCTAAACACCTTTTGTGAATCCCGGCCATAATGTCTAACTTTTATGTTACAACAAGTCAACGCTTGTTTCAATAATAAACAATCGAAATATGGTATACTTTGGTTCTATTATTGGGTATTGTATTCTTGTTTAGGTCAGTGGAATCAAGCCAAGCCTGGGGTCCCAGGATATCTGGGTTTCTTATCTGGACCCGTCCTTGATTGGTCTGGATAGAATGCCGAAAAATATGGCCAGTAAAATTGTGAAAGAAAGTATACGGATTCCGCCATTTATTCGTCGATCTCCTTCATTTTCTTCCCGACACAGCATGACTAGTGATGATGAAGATGACACCTATTCTAAACTAGAGGTTGATAATGTTTCATTTAAAATGGGCCCATTTCCGACGTGGATTAAATGGATTAGAGTAAAATTTGTTTTGTCATTAACTCAGGACATCAAGTTTGAAATCGTATAAAATTTGCCACAGCAATTTGTAAGATGTAAGATCTCACACTTATGCACAAAATTTTGTAAGTCTATCTCAACATTGAAATTTGTTATTTGGCAAACACATTGTCAATCTAATCCATTTAATCCATCGATAGAATTAAGCCATTGTCGATTCTTGCCTTATTACTCCTGTTTGGGGTGTGTCTATCCTCCATTTGTCTGAAAAGCCTTGTTCTAATATATGTTTGATTAGAGCTTGTCAAAAATGAATGAGGCTTCAGTTCTGTCACGTCCACTTTGGCGAAATGTATGAATATAGCAATCTAAATAAATTTATCGTTACAATACAATTATCGGGTTTTGTTAGGTTAATTTGCTGTAGCTGTTTTCAGGACTATTTATGGGAGAAAACAGAAAATGACTGGATGGGCCTGCAAAAGCGTCTGCATGCATTTGCGGAGCAAAATTTCACAGTTAATCCGTTGGTTATTTTGAAAGACGATCATACGGCATTTTACAACGGCATTTCTAATGGTCTATTTTGGCCCGCGTTTCACAATTTGCCAGATTACATCATTGATAACTATAAGGGCGATGGGAAAGATTTGCAACTGAAAGATGATTGGATAAAATATATCAAGGTATAATTAGAAAGGGCTACGACACGACAAACGACAAACTCGTTCTAAAATGCTTATTCAAATGAAATTGAATATACTAAAAAATTATATGTAATGTGGATTTTATACGTTCACATGTTCGACTTATACTGGGTTAAATGCGTTTTGTGAGGCCAGCCCATGATTTTTTATTTTCAGGTGAATTTTCACTTTGCCATTCACGCCTCCCGCAGCTGTCGAATTCAAGACTTCATTTGGATTCACGATTATCACCTGCTGTTGGTTGGAATTATTCTTCGCGCCCTTGAGCCCAGTCTCAATTTTGCCTTCTTTCTTCACATCCCTTTTCAGCTGTCTGATGAGTTTATGTCCGAATACCACGAACAGGGGGTCGCCGTCCTTCGGGGGCTGTTGGGCTACAAACAAGTCGGTTTTCAGACAAGCCGAGATTGTAGAAATTTTGTGAAGCTGGTGAAAAAATATTTGCAAAATGTGGATGTAAGTTTTGGTGAATTTTTGTCTTGTAAAGCCCGGTTCATACTCGTCCTTGAGAACTTACAGAGACAAGGATAAGTATTCAGTCAGCTGATCTGAAACATTGCCTGTGGTTTCGTCTATTTTTTTGCATACGAACTGTAATTGACCAAAACTTTCTTCTTTCCAAAATGGGGCTCATTTGGTAGAGTAGTTTTCTTGGAATTGTTTGAGGACAAGGCGTAGGCGATATGAATAAGGATAAGGACAAGTATGACCCGGGCTTAACACTGCACAATTGTATTTAACAATGTAACAGAGTATGTCCTATGAAAAGGATGATACTAAGTTTTTCTAATTATGATTATGATTCTTCTTTTAAGTGTCAGTTTTGAATTTAACATTGCCGTTCGGTTATTAAATATGAAAACAAGGTGAACATGTAGGTATGTATACCTGAAAAAATGGTATACAGAAAAAGTTTTCAGCTTTGAACCTAGTCTGATGTTTTTTTTAACAAAAAGAATATCGTATTGGCGAATACTGTGTTTTATTTCTTCCTTTCACGTGTTCAACCTACTAGACAGGGCTCAAGTTAAGCACCTTTTGTAGGATCCGAGCCATAACGTCTTGACACAAAACAACAGGTAAAAGTATGATATCTCTACACTATGTATGTAGTAGTATCAAGGCATTGAATAAGTTAATGTTACTATGTTTCGTTTCAGATAAAGGAAAAAGAAAGAGCTACTGGAAAAATTCTTGGTGGCTATACGGTGACACATGATGGACAAGTAACGGATGTTGGGGAATTTCCTATTAGCATCAAAGTTGAAACCATCGTGACGAAAGCTCATTCTCAGCAAACTGTGGAGAATGCAAGAAATATGCGACAAAAAATTCTGAGTGCCTGTGAAGCGCCTATTAAAGAATGTATCCTGTTTCTCAGTGTAGAACGCTTTGATTACACCAAGGGAATTATTGAACGTTTAGAGGTATTTATCGTCATGGTTCTTAAGGAAATGAAATGAATTTAATGAAATGATAGTAAATTAGCTTCGTTTAACTGATCAGAAGGAAATTTTTTCTGTTTGTGAGTCGGAAGTTTTTAGCGGACATTGTTTTTTGTAATATCTACTGACTTCGTGATTCATTAGCAAATGAGTCTTATTTCTGAAGGCTAGTATGTCTAAGCTGTCAGTTTGTAAGTTATGACGAATTATTGTGCTTTAACAATATTATCGAAATCGTTATCAAAACTAATTTATTTGGCCATTACTTGCCAATTTAAAAGCCTCTCGGAGCCCCAAATTTAAAAGAGAAGACACCCACGTGCTTTCTTAGGCTACATTTATATTTTGCATAGCAAATATATAAATACTCCAAATTGTTTTTTTCTAAAAATTCTCTTTTTTAGGCAATCCGTCTGTATTTCCGTCGTCACCCGGAGCGCATCGGGAAGGATGTGTTCTACCAGGTTGCCGCGTCCAGTCGCAGTGATGTCAGCTCCTACAAAATGTACCAAAGCAAGGCTATGGATTTGGCTGAGGAAATTGCGGAAGAGTGTCTGCACTATTGCCGACCCGACTCTGACTGGGCTCCGGTCATTATGGATACTAAAAATCATCCACAAGACGAAGTTAGTAGTGAGTAGAATAGTTATAGCAAGAGTACATAATAGTGTCTTATTATGTTGAAGACTCTTGTATAGATTGAGACACTACTCCTTGTACTCTTGGTGTTATTTTGCAATAAACTGCAGTTTTTTTGACTGCAGTAACGTAGAACCAAAAAACGTGCTACTTTTTTATGAAAGTGATGTACATTTTATCTGGCATTTAAAGAAGCATAAAAAGGGTTTAATCTTTATGTAAAAGATTTCGTGTCTTCTGAGTAAACAATGTAGAGGCTTGCTTGCGTGAGGCGGTTGCTGTCTCGAAATCAGTTAGGTTCACTTGCTTATGAAAACTTTTATCGTTGAATCTGATTGGTGTACCAAAATAGAGCTAATAAGTAAATGACTTATTATTAACTTGTAGTTACATATGTAGGTTTTATGACGTCACAAACGTTTTGGAAATTTCAAAGCCAAACGTTTGAGCCAAACGTTTCAAAGTCCCTTTCAAGACTTATTGCCAAAGTTTTGGCTAACTATTTGAGAAGCCACGCTATTTTTTCCTATCAATATAAACTTTTAACTTATAAATTAATAGCACGATAAGAAATATCTAATATTCCCAGCACGAGGAATGTTCATGTTATTTCAGATTCAGTCATTTTACTTTTTCTGTTTCAGGTGATCGAGTTGTATCGAGCCTCAGACGTCATCGTGGTAACTCCCGTGGCTGACGGGATGAATCTTGTCATCAAGGAGGCCGTTTTGTCCAATCCGGCAGCCGTTTTTGTCCTTTCTACCGGAGCTGGGGCGGAGAGTCAATTCTTTGACATGGGCCTGTCTGATTGCTACATTCGAGTGGAAGACATTTCTGATAAGGATACCTTTGCCGATTTACTGTTCAAAGCGTCGCAGACCACTAGCTCAGTGGCCATTGAGAAAGGACAACGGATGGCTGATTTTGTGTCCCATCAAGATATTGGTTAGTTGTTCTCTATTGTCACTGAGACTAAATTGTATAACAAAACAGGAATTTCTACGGATCGACCAAAAAAAGTTTGCACAGACTCAGGAGTCAATGCGGAGTCGGGGACACTTTATTCCGGCGTGAAAGTTTGTAATATAACTATATACTTTAAGTTTTGACTCAGGAATCAAATGACTCCGACTCCGCGTTGACTCCAGAATCAAGGGAATCAAGTGATTCCGACTGCGCGTTGGCTCCGGAGTCTGTAGCAATAATTTCGATCGGTCATGTATTTTAGAACGTTTACATAATCACGTTACAAATTTTTTTGAAATGATAATTTTGATAAAATGGTGCTATGTCATACAGTTGTTTGACTGTATGAAAAACCGGCAAAATTACATAAATATATCCCCACAACTTGCACTTTATGCATATATACGTGAGAAGCATGGGTTTTCTTATAATTTTACTATCAAATCGGCTATCAGTATGATATGAATAGACTCCTAATCCAGAAATTTGTTTTAGCCAACTGGATTCAAACCCAAACGGATCCTGGATGGACCGAAAACGTAGTGCAGAAACCGCTGAGCCTAACTGAGCCCGATGGAGCATTTGAACAGCTTATGGCCAAATTGCACGCCAAGCGCGCGGCGGCCGTTCACTATTTAGCCACGTCGCGTCATATTACGGACGATTTTGATATCAGCTTACGTAATGTGGTGCAAGGATTCAGAGATTTTCAACAGACTGACAATTCACTTGAGATTAGCACCAATTCGGAGCTGGTGAATTTAGATGCGACCAAATTGATACATGGGCTGCAGCTGGATATCAATTTTATCACTGGCTATAAAACAGGCGTTATCGCTAATTTCTTGTACGATATTTTTGGATCCACGTCTGGACTTGGTGAATCCGATTTTGATGAGCAGCTGAGAGTAAGAAAGACAAATTTTACTTGTACTTTTTTATTTAACTGTGTTGTCAATATTGTTTTTTATTTTGGCCTTTTACTGGACAGATAATGTATCAGTTTGTTTAGGTAAATCGCATTAAAACCAAGCTCCTCTGAACCTCCGTATGTAGCCTTGTCATTACACTTAGTAAAAGAGAGCTAAATTCCAGTTTATCTGAGTCAATCATACTATGAAGAAAAAACAAGTTTAAAAGACATTGTATAAAATCAAACTAACTACTACCCAATCAAAATTAACGATTATAAACGATGATGTTTCGGTTTCTATTGTCGAACTCTATCACTTCGTCGTATTCTATCACTTTGCGGTGATTATGTCTTATTTTTAGGTTCTGTGTCGCTTTTTCGATAAAGTTGGTTTCGTAGACATTCTGGCAATAGTGTACGAAGACGCTTTGGTAACGCCTGGTTCCGGAATCCAGGTCCCGGCTAAGTATGCTCACCTGACCTTGGCTCAAACAATCACTAGCGGTTATTTACTGCATCGGTTTGGCAACCGCCGGGCTGCGGAAACCGTCATCATAAGTGGTGCCGGTTATAGCCACATAGACCAGCTTTTGACCACGCCTAAAGACAGTCTACGCGTAATTGCTGAGTCGAGACTAAAGCAGGAGAAAACGGATAATGATATTAAGGAACTGTTTAGCGGGAAAACTGTGCTATCTATCGGGTACACGGACTCGGGAAATGAAGTTCAGCAAAAGTTGAAAACTTTGGCGAAAAAAGTTTCGATTGTTCCGCTGGAAACGCCAGATAATGCTGCTTCTAGCAATGCTTTCTCACTGAACGCTGTCAGCGCTATTGAAGTGCTTTTTGCCGCCATGGCGAAAGAAATTGTGAAATCGGTGACGATTTCCAATGAACTTGTCTGATTTATCGGCAAACTGGTCTATATAGCACACAGACTTGTAAGGATTGATTACTCTTGACTTCCTGGGGCCTATTTCCTACAAGTCTTACAATTGTAACAATTGTAAGTGCAAATCAAGTGATTCGTTACAAATTCGTCATATAAATTCATTTTTAAAATCACGTGATTTTGCACTTACAATATTGTTAGAGCTATTGTAAGACTTGTAAAGTTGAGCAACAGGCCCCTGGGCGCATTAGCTTTGATGGAATTAGTGGAGTAATCTCCGACATAAATAAGTTTCGGTACCCAAGCTGTAAAACGTGTGTATTAAAACTTTGGGTACCAATTTTAGTCGAATCAGTCGATGAAAGCCTACTTAGAAGTTAGTGAGTTTGATTGCACCAGTCTGAATTATTGCAATTTCTTCACTTTTCAGTGTCTAGGGTGTTGACGTTAGTTGTACTACTGTAATTTTCGACAGTGGTTGTCGTATAATATTTTGGTATTGTTTGTATTTCATCATATTCTAGTTTATGACGATATCCGACATGCTAGTTTATATGATCACATTGTGAACTTCCTTATATGGGTTTTGAAAACTTAGCCGTATACTCAGTATATTACCTAATTTGACTGTTTTCCGTTTTTTTCGATTTGTAGATACGAAAATAAATACACTAAAACTGAGTTCGCAAAACGCGCATCAAGTTTTTGTGCCAACACCGCCATGTGGTTTTTTTAAACTGATAAAACATTCTAAATTGGGTTGCGTTTGCTTTAGTAGGTTACGTCTATTGTCTGGGTCTCACAAAGGATGGTCAAGTTTAGACTCGGTCTAAAACGTTCTTTTGTAACGAAATAAAATAGTTGTGAAACATTCTATGTGTGTTTCATCGATCACGTGTTCGCCTTAGTCTGACTCTAAGTTAAACAAGCTTTGTGAATCCCACCCATTGTATTTGCTAGTATTTGCTCATGCCTGTTATCTGCTGCTCGAAAACAGCTTCATGTAGTTCATAGCTAATGTACTTATGTCGTAGGAGCTGCAGCTATTAATTGCTCACTTGGTTTGGTATATATTTTTACTTTGGATACATGTGATGTATTTTTATTTAATAAAAGTATATACAGTCCATTTTTTGCAGTCTAAACTTTTTTGTGGATTGACGGCATGCTGTTGACCGCACATGGCCCACGGTTTAGGATACTCATTCGTACCAAAAGTCAGAAGTCGAAAACATCTGTAATTTTTAAATCACGTACCTTTGGGTAGCCAAGACACCCTTCGGGATTTAACCCTTTAATGCCCAGAGCATCTCGCGCCAGGCAGCCTGATTCTGACACCTTCTAGTTTTTTGATCATTGCTCGAGTTACGTGCATCGTAGAGAGATCGCGAAACCACCATTCGATAGAGAAATGAATGGTGCACAAATCATATTGAGTCGATTAATTGTCTAGGACGCACCGTTTTTGCGTTATAAGCGCTCAAAGTTGAGAATTTGTGAAAAAATTGCGCCTGTCATGAAAACAACACTTAAAGTCTAAACATATTCAACTTAAAAAACTGAAAAGCTTTGTTACAAAGAGTTGAGTGGGGTCTTTGATGATATCCTGATCGTACTGAGTTATTGTAATTAAACTATACATTTCAGTCGATTTGTGCTACATAAATTGGTAGCAGAGTCAAAACTTCACGCTCGCTGTTTATGGTTAAAACCTTATTATCGCTTACCGCTTTATTAGCCCTTGTTAACTGTCCGGCCTCGGGCTCCGGAATTTCAACTACCGTTTCCACTGTCAAAGAATCTACCGATGAAGACAACGGATGAACAACAACAACTCAACCCCTGCAGACCCTGCTCCAAACAGACGACTGACGGAATCTTGTGCGACGGCTGCTCCAGGTGGTGGTGTGTAGACTGCATCAACGAGGGGGTTCCGGGTGCTCTTCCCATTGCCCTCTATCGCTACTTAGAGACAGTCCCATCGTTTGCTTGGAAATGCCGAATTTGCTCACAAGAACCTCTCACAAGTCAACTGGTGCAAGACGGGGTCATATCTGCAGAAGACCTGGAAAAGTATACAAGCAAGGTTGGTCAAAGTAAACAAACGCAGGAACATCAACAAATGACAGACATGTTTCGCCAACTGCTAAACTCCCAGAACCAGATGATTATGGGCCTCCAAGCCATCCAGAAAGAAGAAAGAGACGCAATGTGGGCCAAGTGGGCGGAGGACAAAGAAAAAGACAGACAAGAGCAACGACGAGAAAGGGAGGAGATGAGACGCGAAAGACAAGAAGAATTGAGGATGATTCTTGAAACGGTCAGGCCCCAAGGTAACACTTTCAATGCCGGCCAGGTTCAGTCAGAACCCCAAAGAACTCCGCCCCCAACTATGGCGAAGTTACCAAAGATCCAACTGCCCACATTTTCTGGAAATATAATAGATTGGCCTAATTTCTGGGAAAGCTTTAAAGTCAACGTTGGAGATCAGCCCAGTTTGAACCCGAAGCAAAAGCTAGATTACTTACACCAAAGTCTAAAGGGACCCGCATTAAATAAGATTAAAGGTCTTGGTCTACTTGGGGACAAGTACGCTGAAGCGGTTCAGATCTTGGTAAGTGAGTACGGATCCCAGAATAGACAAGAAGAAGAGTGCTGGAAAGCATTGAGAGACATTAGCGCTGTGAACAGTTCACTGAGGAACCTGGAAAAGTTTATAGATGATGTTAGAGCCCATTCATCTTTTCTGATGCGCATGGGTGTGTCCCAAGAAACAATGGACTGTTTTGTGTGTAGCCACCTTTTGCACAAGCTTCCTACTAGCGTGCAAATGAAACTGAAAGAAAGAAAGATAGCTATAGGGACTGGTGACAAAAGATGGCAACTGATAGAGTTTTTGGAACTGTTGCTTGAACTGAAGCAACTCAATCAAATCAATACCGCTAAGCCAAAAATCAATACAGCATCGTCTTCAGATGATGAAGACAACCCACCCGCTACAGCTTCTTTTTTACAAGCTGCACAAAAAAAGCCACCAAACCCTAAGTGCGCGTTTTGCACCAAAACTAATCACTATAGTGATGAATGCAAAACCTATTCCGATATTACAGAAAGGCGCAGTATCGCTCAAAGACAAAAGCTTTGTTTCAATTGTTTGGGTACGAGCCACAGAGCACAAGATTGCAAAAGACAAAAGCAATGCTACTACTGTAAAGCATCAGGGCATCATTGTGCACTTTGTTATAAGAATCTGAAAACCAGTACCAGCTCACGTGCAACAAACAGTCTAAATGTGACAAACATAGAGCTCGCTCATGAGGCACCTATACAACCTAACGAAGTACTACTGGCTGGACCGCTAGAGGAAGATGGCATAATTATGGCCACTGCACAAGTCAAAGTTGCAAATGTAGAAGAAAATAAGGCGAAAACTCTTACGGTGTATCTGGATTCTGGAGCCAGATACACATGTATTGACCAAAATGCAGCCAACGCCCTAGGGTTAAAGTCAACCAAAACAGTGCTACTTGACACAGCTAGGTTCAACTCAAATCAAAATGAAAAAATTAAAGCGGGAATTGTGAAAATGAGGCTTTATGGTCCAAACGACTACCAACTTGACATCAATGCGTACTGTATCCCACAGATGACGCCGCCACTGCCGCTGTACCCAACACAGCTGTCAACCAAAACAAAATCCAAAGCTAGGCCATACCAACCCCTGTTGAACGCACCACCCAGACAAAAAACCAGCATTAATATCGACATCCTGTTAGGAATGGATTACTACTATTCAATAATGGGACCGAACGTCAGCACAGTGATTCACCTGGAAGGATCTTTAGTTGTTCACCAAACACCGTTGGGAAATTTTCTAGCTGGAAATGTTCTTCAAGCAAAGCCTAGGTTTCCGAGCTTCCACACATTGTGCGCTCACACCCAGGAAGATGTATCAAGCTTGTGGCGCATGGATACAATTGGAATTCTCGACGACCCAAAGACGGCGATAGAAGAAGACCAAGTCTACCAAAAATTCAAAGAAACAACCAGTTTCCAAGACGGCAGATATCAAGTTCGTTGGCCATGGAAAAGTTCAAGTCCCTCACTACCCACAAACTTTCATGTAGCCAAGTATCGACTGAAACAAACCTTGAGCACACTGCGGTACTCTCGAGTCGACGAAAATAATACGAACTTGCAAGAATACGATAACATCATCAAAGATCAGCTGTCCAAAGGGGTCATTGAACCAGTGTCTAACTTTCAATCAAATGAAAACTTGATCCATTATATTTCGCATTTCCCGAGGATCCGAAGAGACCGCACTACAACCAAAATTAGAATTGTTTACGACGCCAGCGCAAAGACCAAACCTCATGGGCTCTCCTTGAATGATCTAATGTACACCGGTCGAAATTATCTGCAAGATCTTACAGGTTTGCTAATTCGATTTCGTCTTCCATTGATCCCGATAATCGCTGATATAGAAAAAGCTTTCTTGCAAGTGGGCCTGCAGGAAACAGATCGAGACGCTGTCCGCTTTCTTTGGATAAAAGATTTGCACAATCTCGATGTCGACAGCAACCTACAAGTGTATCGTTTTTGTCGTACGCCTTTCGGAGTGGTAGCTTCACCATTTTTACTAGGTGCGACCATACACTATCACATGGAACAAAATCCTGGAAAAATTTCTGAACAAGTTATGAACAATATCTATATGGACAACATTTTCTTTTCTGCAAAGTCAACTCCAGAAGCTATTGAAACGTACAAACTTGGAAAAAAGTTATTTAACGCTGCTGGAATGAACCTGCGTGAGTGGATGACAAATGATCTTGAAGCTAACAAACAAATTCCCAACTGTGATTTGATTCAAAGCTCATCAACTAAAGTGCTCGGTCTTTTTTGGGATGTCAAGAACGATTCTATGAAGATGCCCGATCATTCAGTCACTACAGAAACTATCACCAAAAGAGTGATCTTACGCCAACTTGCCAAAATCTTTGATCCCCTTGGAGTGGTTTGTCCCTTGATTATACGAGGAAAGGTCTTGTTGCAGAAAATGTGGAAAATGGAGCTGGACTGGGATGATGCTGTTCCGGAAGAAATCATGACTGAATGGTGCAATATCGCAAAAAGCTTGAACCAAATACCCAATCTGCAGTTTTCACGACGCATTGTGAACAACGAAGACTCGCCAATACAACTTCTGTGCTTCACGGACGCAAGCCAAGCTGCCTATGCCACTGTTGTGTATTTGCGCCAAAGTGACGGCACTACGAATAAATGCTCTATCGTATTTGCGAAAGCCAGGGTCGCCCCACAGAAGCCCCTTATCACTCTTCCACGCCTCGAACTTTTAGGTATCGTCATCGGGGCAAGAGCTATCCGTTTCGTGGAAAGTCAACTCAGGCGACCCGTGGCACAAAAGTTTTTATGGTCAGATTCACAGATAGCGCTGCAATGGATAGCTAGTGAAAAACCTCTTGAGCCATATGTTCGACGCCGAGTAGCAGAAATAAAGAAGGAAGGTGACATAAAATTTCTGTATGTCCGGTCTAAAGACAACCCGGCTGACCTCGCTTCAAGAGGTACGAGCTTTCAGAGCCTAAAAGAATCAATCTGGTTCCTCGGACCACCATGGGTCCGACAAGAAGAATCTCTTTGGCCAAAAATAAAACTCCCTGGAAACACCACGCCCAAAGATGCAACGCCGCAAACAGTCACAAGTCTCCAAGTGGCACTGCAAAACACAATCGACAGTGAAATAGGCCCATTTGGAATCGAACCCAGAAAGTATTCGTCACTGAAAAAATTGCTACGTGTCACAGCCTACTGCCAGAAGTTTGTCGATGCGCTTAAATTTCCAAATCAAACTAGCACAAAGGAACTCAACGCTGCAAATATGATACAAGCTAAAAATTTATGGATACTAGCTGCTCAAGAATTAATCGATGCTGAAACATTAAAAGCCCTGGAAACTGGAAAGCCAAATCAATTGATGCGACGGCTAGACCTATTTAAAGAAGACGGTATGATTCGATGTGGTGGTCGTTTCGCTAATGCCAGGATTTCAAGAGATTTGAAGTTTCCAATACTTCTCCCAAAAAACGCTAGTTTCTCAAAACTTCTGATTCAAGACATTCACCAGAGCGCCCAGCACTGTGGCCCTAGAAGTACTCTGACGCTATTGAGAAATTCGTATTGGATTCCTCAAGGGCTCAGTTACGTAAGAAAAGAGTTGCTCAAGTGTATCAAATGTCGCAGGGTTGAGGGGGGTTCTTTCAAACCGCCTCCAATGGCAAATCTACCCAAAGAACGCCTCTGTCGCTCACCGGCATTTTTTTATACAGGTCTTGACTATTTAGGGCCTCTGTATGTCAGAAACACAGGTCTTAAAGGCACCCATCAAAAACGATGGATCGCTCTTTTTACTTGCTTTACCACAAGGGCTGTCCATCTTGAGACAGTGAAAGATTGCACCGCCGAAAGTGCCCTAAACGCGGTGCAAAGATTTGTTTCTCGCCGGGGTTCCCCAAATACAATACTGACTGATAATGCTATGCAATTTATCAAAACAAAAAACACCCTGGAGTCTATTTGGGGGGACAAAGAAGCTGACGAGGTCTTACTAAGATTAAAATCATACTTCACTGATAAAGAAATTTTCTGGAAATTCATCCCTGAACGCTCCCCATGGGTTGGAGGGTTCTACGAACGACTTGTGGGGCTCGTCAAACGAAGCATAAAAAAGACATTATGGAAAGTGACGATTAATGAGGACGATCTAGTGACGCTGGTGACGGCCATCGAAGGCACTCTCAATTCTCGCCCACTGCTGAGCGTGGGACCGGACCTAAATGATGGAGATATCCTGACACCAGCACACTTCATTGCACCTGCCGTATCCACCAACTTTCCGCCGTCAGGCGAAGATCCTGACGACCCTGATTTCCAGCCACTTGCCACCGACGACCTTCATCGGTTGTGGAAAAAGAAACAAAAGAAGCTGGACCAGTTTTGGTCAATCTGGCAATCTCAATACCTGCAAGAGCTCCGGGAAAGCCACAACAAAGAATTCCCTAGAAAGAAAGGGCAAGTGTTACGCGCTCCACAGGTGGGAGAGGTAGTTATGCTCAAAGAAAAAACACCAAGGGCGACGTGGAAAATAGCCAAAATCCAAAAGCTACTACCTGGGGAGGACGACCATGTCAGATTTGTCCAGGTGCAGTTTCCCGGGGGTCAAGTGACGAAACGGGGCAGCAAAGACATTGTTCCTTTGGAATTGATGCCACAAGCTCTGGCCTATCTGATTCCTGTGGGGCCCGGAGGATGTCATGAAAACAACACTTAAAGTCTAAACATATTCAACTTAAAAAACTGAAAAGCTTTGTTACAAAGAGTTGAGTGGGGTCTTTGATGATATCCTGATCGTACTGAGTTATTGTAATTAAACTATACATTTCAGTCGATTTGTGCTACAGCGCCATCGCTCAGGCATAATATGTACCTCCCCCTAGAGTATTAACATGAAAGTCGTGAGCTTGCCATAGTTGAAGGCTAGCAATAGAGTACAACATTTGTTGTATCTGATGCATACAAAGTTGACTGCTGGCGGCGCAACCCAAAATCTTGATGAGGTCACGAAGAAAATACTACTTTTACGATGAAAAAAAGTTAAATTTGCACATTGCTTATGGAAGCATAGGTTTTGTTGTGCGGCAGAAGATTCAAAATTTGGCCACTAAATATAAAGATCTAAGCTTTCTGAAAAAACAATTTGCAGTTCAGCTGAATAGAATGAACAAATCAAGTTTTATGGCCCCCGATTGGGTATTCATCACGTGATGTGCCAAATGGCAGCTCTGGGAATTAAAGGGTTAAAGTGAGGTCCCAGTTTATTGCCCTCGAATTACCTAATTTTTACTTAAAATCAACACTGACTCACCATCTGTAGCTTTTAGATGTCCCTTCGTTTTGTAGCCATCACTCGTCTCCGCTTATGACTTCAAAACATAAAAGAGGTGAATTTGTGCATCACCCTGTGCTCAACCACCTAATGGCCAGAAATTTATAAATGAAAAACCTAGTTCGCAACAATCAATATAAATGAAAAACCTAGTTCGCAACAATCAAATGGAATTGGCATTTCAGTCATTTTGCCAGCCACTGTTCAGTGTAGGTATATTCTGCACGTGTCTCACGCATGCTGAAGAATAATGCTACCTATTCTCTTCTTTACTACTTATATATATAAAAGCGCAGGCAAATGTGCTAGTCGTCGAAATGTTCACCTCCTTTTATGTCATGCAGGAGCGACTACCTAAGCTAGTTCGATTCTACATCAGTCGACCAATTCTAGTAATACTGAAAAGGGACCAATTAACCTTAGGGGCTAAGGCCAAGGGGCTTGGCTGTTAGATCCAACAAGTCACCCACATGACAAAGCAGAAATTGACATTTTCACGCATGTGAACGTGCACTGATTTGTAAGCAACCTAGATCTAAAATATTTTTCAAAAACAAAATCTAAAAACAAAATATTTTTGCTGGCGAGGCGATCTCTCCACGAATGAAATAACAATATCGCCAAAGCTAAGCAGTAAGCTAACAGTGTGATGCACTCTTGGTAATTAGCATGGCATTACATTTCACGCCAGATGTGTTGACTACTTGCTATTAGTGCTAGCTGATCATGGCACTGGAACTCGCTAATTTAATCCGCGACACAGATGATATCCTCGATTTTGACGCAGTCGGCCTGCTTCGACGTATATCGGAATCGCGGCCCGATGAATATAGATTCAGTGGTATCGGGCAAATGACAAATAATCCGGAAGTCAAGTTTATGATGGATGGAATCTTCCAAGCTAGCAAATTGGGTGAGTTTCCTATTGAGTAGTTTCATAATGGGAGTTTAAGTAACCTGGTTAACAAAACTCAATACAGTTTGGCCGAAAACAACGAGCGCATATGCTTGTGCCCGAACACAGGCAGGAGGGTGTCTCACTGGTCTTCTATAGAGTGGAACAGTATTATCAAGAGTACATAATAGGGATCCCTATTATGTACTCTTGGTATTATGTACTCTTGGTATTATGTACTCTTGGTATTATGTACTCTTGGTTCCACTGCCAACATCAATCTGTTTCTTGCTTTTTTGAATCTTCGCGCTCATCTCCTAAGTATGTGTGGATTGCTTTTATGATTTATATTATAGTCCCTGTTGGTTTTAGAGTTGAATCTTGTTTAAGGTGGTACTTGCGTTTTCGAGGTTTTTGTGTTTCCTATGTAAACTTCGCGCCCACAGAACTCAAGTTACGAATAATGCTTGAGGAGGAATTTTTGGCACATTAATGTAAAGGTCAAAATCCCCAGGCATGTCTCACTTTATCGAAATTTCACCTAGCCTATGGACATTTTTAGAGGGCCTTAATTACAAGAAAATACGGTGAATTTTCGGTTCGTTTGTTTTTAGCGATTTTCTCAGTAAATTGACTGGTTATTAAAATAGTGGGGGAGATGCCTTGGGATTTTAGACTAGTCAAAAAACATACCAACTTTCAACCCCAACAGGTACATAATCGTATAATTCATAGCTGTGGCGCAAACTTTTTGTAAAAAAACTTGAATTTTGGAAAGAAACTTTTTTTAAACGCTTGTCCTGAGAAGATGACCAAGGTTGACATGCAATACACGGCATACTTTTAGCAAGAGTTAAGAGTACATATAGTGTCTCACTCTTTATAGAAGAAGAGTGAGACACTCTCCTGTCTACCTGTGTTACAGCGCAGGCAGATGCGCTCGTCATTTCCAGCCCACATGTTGCCGGTTTATGCAACATGTGGGTAGCCAATCAGAAGCGACCTTTGCTTCTAATTGGCTGGACGCCTGTGCACGTGCTCCAATCAGCACGTAGGCGGCCTCACGTGCTCCAATCAGCACACTGACCGCCATTACAGCCATTTCATTGTTAAATTTTGCCATGATCGGTCGAGTTGGGTTTTTTTTGTTCAGAATCGTATTTTGCTTACATTTTTATCCCAGTTTTTAGGAATTATTGCTAGTATGTGCTGAATATGTTGTTAACTGGTAAGTTAAATGTGTTTTTGACAATTTTCAGGCAATAGCACGTGAGGCCGCCCGCGTGCTGATTGGAGGACGTGCACAGGCGTCCAGCCAATCAGAAGCAAAGGTCGCTTCTGATTGGCTACCCACATGTTGCATAAAACGGCAACATGTGGGCTGGAAATGACGAGCGCATCTGCCTGCGCTATAACACAGGCAGAAAGGAGAGTGTGTCACTCTTCTTCTATAAAGAGTGAGACACTATTATGTACTCTTGCTTTTAGTCAAAAAATATTTCTACCCAATGCAAAAGACCGCTTGCGATTTGAAACTGAGAACGCTGAGCTGTGGCTTTCCAAAAAACACCTAAAAACGCAATCCTGCCAATTACCCCCTTAAATATCTACATAATGTGCGTTGCAAGTTGTAATACTTTCGGTTGCGGACCTTTGCCGGGCTGGGTCAATAAGACTTGGCTGGTACTGCTGTCAGGGATTAAATCTCCCCCAGTACTTTACCGAAGACACCAAAAACACATCCCAACGTAGCGTAGGTAACACAGCTCACAGCTCTGTGGGAAAATTAACAGGTGGCCAATGGCCATGCAGGGCACATTAGTCTTCAGAGAGAGGGGAACTACATTCTCTCTCCACGGCTGTTCTCGCTTTTGAAACATATCCCTACCGCTCCAGGGCCAAAAAACGGTAATTAGTACCTCACTACAGGACCAGATTTGCTACATGCGAGATTGTCCGAAAATCGTGTACTAGTTGGTGTAATAAATAAGCCAAACTTCCAACTTCCAAGCATTCCTCTAAACTTGTAACGACGTGTAAGGTTCCAGATATTATTAATTTTAGGAGACCCAAATCGACCGGCGCAAATGGATACACCAGAAACAGCGCGGGCGGATCAGACGGTTTCTCCGTCACAGCTGCGTCGTCGTTTAGCGTTTTCAGAGTCTCCTGCTAGCCCAGATTTGCCAAGTCTTTTAACAGCCGCAAGTCCTACTCCAGCAACGCAAAGGG
The DNA here is from genome assembly GCA_030248245.1 of Trissonchulus sp. WLG1_4. NCBI lineage: Eukaryota > Metazoa > Nematoda > Enoplea > Enoplida > Ironidae > Trissonchulus > Trissonchulus sp. WLG1_4. The sequence goes on from JASANF010017111.1 coordinate 73,626, forward strand.
TCCTTTTTGACGAAACAGTGACTACGCATGGCGAAACGCCGTTGACTGGTAGAAAAGAAGCTAGGAAAAAGAGACAAGGTTCACCGATAACGACGTCGCCAAAAAGTGCAAAACGTCGCAGACCTTCATCTCGAACACCCAAAGGAAGATTATCTAGTTCTAGAAAAAAAACTCCACCTCGAAGAAAAGATACACCTGCACCTTTTGGATCCTCTAGCACGCCGTCTACAAGTGGCTTGTCTTCGCCATCTACAATAAAACGACCAAAAACACGGTCTACAAGAAAACGACGAAGAGCACGGTCTACAAGAAAAAGGAAATCTAGATCACCTAAAAAAACAACACCTACTCAAACTATAACAGCAGCTTCTAAACGTTCAACCTCAAAAATGCGATGGAAGTCTCCGCTGGGAAGCAAACATCTAGGTACGCTTTCCACGGCGGGGACAGGATCGCTTAGTGGGCAAACAGGATCACCTTCAGAGCTGTCAACCGCCAGAGACGACACCTATACACCTGTGGTTGCCAAAAAAGCGGGTGCTAGAAGAAAACGGTTGCAATATTCGTCACCTTCGGAAAGAAAACGATCCCGCACCCGTTCGTCGGCAAGGAAACAAGCAGCTAAGAAACAGACATCAGAGTTTGTTACGCTGTCAACAGACAAAGAAAAGCCGTCACCTATGACGTCAGAAAAAAGTACTAAAAGAAGAACACGATCACGATCTACCAAGAAAAGGTCGAGATTTAGAAGACGGTCACCTGCTGAAAGAAAACGATCCCGTACACCTTTGACATCAAGAACACAATCTTCTGTGAAACGATCGAGATCTAGAACGGGGTCGCCTTTGCGAAGAAAACGATCACGTACTCCTTCCAGTTCGAGTGCGCGATCATCCCATGAGATAAGTTCTTCTGAAATACGTATGAGCCGATCAACTGCGAAAAGAACACGGTCACCTAGGACAAAATCTAGCGCTAGAGTGCGGAGATCTAGCAGAAGAACGCCTAAATCTAGAACTAGGGGGCGAAAATCTGAAACATCAGAGTTGGCAGGCATGGACGTAGGACTATCCGTGTCACCTGACACAATTAGGTCCTCACGTCGCCAAAAAAGAACATCGTCATCCAGAAAAGTAATTTCGCCGAACATATCGTCAGCGGGGAGTAAAAGATCTAAACAGACGCCCCGAAAAAGGGGACCAAGAAAACCACGAAAAAATCCAGCTAACCTAATTTTTCCTGTTGGTAAGTTCGTATACTCTGGTCATTTTCTGTCTCCGGTCAACAGAACTACCTACTGGCTTTCAGCTTCAAGTTTTTAGGGCATAGTGACTGTTTAAAAAATTTCGTTAGCTGTGACTAACTATTAAGTTTACTGTCAGCATTACTGGAAATAGATAGGAATTGTGCCAGCTAGCCTCCGGATGATGATGTAAATACTACAAATCTGACAAATGGTTGTTAACTATTGATAGTTGATTGTTATCTTCTTGTGGTTTTTGACTTTTGAGCAGCCCTACGCAATTGATTACAGTGTGTAAAATAAAATAAGCTGCATACATTGGAATGCACAAGGACAGTTTTAGGTCTTCGCGTAGTCTTTTTAAATAAGGGCCATATAATAATAATAATAACACTCATAATACCTGTAGAATTATTGTTAACAATGTTTTAATTTGTGGGAATAGAACGATGTCTAAGACCGGTTTAAGCGTTAGACTGGCTTTATGCATTTCAACCACAGTACCTATTTTAATAATAACTTAAACTTCATATCATGTTGGTTTAGGTCGGCTTACACGAAAAATGCGAGAGCAATTATCAAAACTTCGCATTTCACGAACAGCGTCGACTTATCTAGCTGCAGTATTGGAATACTTGACGGCAGAAATGCTTCACTGTTCAGGAGAGAGAGTTCAGAAGGAAAAACGAAAGCTAATTCAACCTCAAGATATTGCAAAAGCACTGGCCCAAGATTCAGAATTGCAAAAACTGGTTAATTTCGCAACTTTGCGTCTGGGCTGAAACGAGTCGAGCCGAGTCGACTGTCAAGACAAAACTTGTTGAGTTTACTTGTTTTACTGGAAAAACTTGATTCAAACTACTTCTGTAGATCACTGTTGTAAATTTATTTGCATAACTAATAAAATAGTAACAATTATATATTTATAGTATACCGGTCACACATTTTCATGTCTGTCAAATTTTGCATACAGTGGCCAGTAACTAATGATGAAACCTGTCGCATCTCTGGTTCTCCAATTGTTTATCACCATTGCTTACCAGAAACATGTTTTAGTCTTGAATTTAGTGAAATAGCTAATGAATGTTTTTGTGACAAAATTATTAGGTTTTAAGTAAAAAGCAGGAATTTCGTAAGAAAGAGCAGTATACACCTGAAAAACATGGTGCAGTTTGCCATGTTCAAAATGTTGGCGTTAAAATTTTAGTGCCACGTTTTATATTCTAAGAATATCCTCGGCACTGTAAGCATGTCTGCACGAAAACTATCGAAAAGTAATTGAACTTTCTTGCAAAACCAGTTTGCTGTCTTTGGTGGTAATGTTCTTCAAGTCGTACAATCAATGTGGACCAAATATTAAACCGGGACACTCACTAGTGTACCCCGCTTGCGAGATCAGAAGACAGGTCTCAACACTCTTAAATAAACTAAATAAAATATACTATAAATATACTATAAAATAAACTAAATAAACTTCTTAAATATATACCCCTAATTAATTACTGCTAATTAACAAATATCAAGTCATCCCATTCGGTAGCTTAGGAATACTGGATCATTAAAGTTACTACTCTTGCCTGGTATAACTTCAACGCAAGGAAGAGGCGAATCTGCGCGCAAAAAAAGTGCTCGAACACTTTCGGGCGTAGAAAAAAAAGAATGTGAGTTGCTACCTATTTTTTCACTTTAATAGTAAAAAACTACAGCGTAATCATAACAATTCAAAGCTAATTAATTTAGCTTTGAAGCATGAAGCCCGATAGGAAAAGGGTTGACAATTCAACTACTGCAGTTTAATTACAGCATATCAGTTATCTCTGATAAAAAAATGACTGAAAAGGCTGCATAAAATAGACTGATGAAAAGGAAAAAAGAAAGTCGAGACACAACTATTTAACCATTTCATGCCCATGCGCACTGTGAACCTAAGGCACCTCACGTGGTGGATGCCCAATCTGGGGCTATAAAGCTTGGCTAGCTTATTCTAGTCAACTGATCTTCGAATTGTTTTTCGGAATTGCAGATCTTTGCATTTAGTGGCCCAATTGTAGTCCTGCTGCCACACAACGGAACCTATGATTGATTAATCAATGTGAAAATTTGACTTTTTTCATATCGAAAGTAGTGAGTTTTTATGGCCTCATCATGACGTTTGATCGCAACTCCGGCAGTCAACTTTTTGTGCATCAGATACAGCGAATATTGTAGTTTATTTCTAGCAGTCAACTATGACAGGTGCACGGTTGCTGTGTGGTACATATTATGCCTGACCGATGGCGCAAAATTATCACAAACCATCAACATTGAGCGCTTATAACTCAAACACCGTGCGTCCTAGGCCCTTAACCGACTATATTTTGTTCACCATTAAATTCTTTATCGAATGGTGGTTTTGCGAGCTCTCTACGACGGACGTAGCTCTGGCAATGTCTGGCTGCCTAGAGAAAAAAGCTCTGGGCGTCAAATGGTCAAGACTCTATTCATACTTTACTTGTCCGTTCCACCGGAAAAAAGTGTGGAAAATAATGTAAAGTGTGGCTAGTTAAAATGGTTTTATTAATAGTCAAGCCAACCATTCTTGTCACTTTTCATTTACATTTACCGTACGGGTTCAGTCGCCAAAAAGAATAAAAACTGTGTCCCTTCATTTACAAGTCATTATTTCATGGCTGTTCTCACGTTACGTTTGCATGCTCATTGAACCCTGAAACGAAAGCACAGCTTGTATAACATGAATTCGGTGCCATTAGTTTTAACAAACTATTCTCCGCAATGCTTCTTAGTGCAAGAATGCTGAATTTAGTTTTTATTATAATTTGCTTTAATAATGAGGTGAGCGAGGTTAAATAATTGTCAGGATTAATTGTCAGGATTGTCTTTTTTAAAACAAAACAGCTGCTTAATATTAATCTCACCAAATTTTTTCCTGTTGGGCCACATCTTTACGACATTTCAAGCGAATTATTTTTTATTTCTTAGATAGTCAACTGTTATCCTGCAAGTTCAACAAGTTTGACAGCTGACGATTTTCGAGCGGCCAGAAAACTAGAAGGGGTCACTCGCCTAACTTATGCTGTTCCTGACAGCGATCATAGTGAAAATTCTGGTAGATTTGAAGGAGATATTATCACCATACCAAAACTAAAAAGTTTGTCGAAAACTGATTACTCTGCGTAAGTGTTGATTTTGTCAGTAATACATAGCAGCATAGCAGCTGTACAGATGTCAGGGTTCAATGAGAAAACATTATGCATTCCGACATTTTTGTTCCTTCTAGAAAAGAAACTATTGTAATGAAACTTGATAAACACTGCCAGACGGGCAACAGTACAAATGTAGAAGGTTTTGTGTCTCAATTCAGCAGGTGATGGCTGCCTAATATGCCTTTTTTGCTGCTTTTTTTGGATTTTGGGAGGCTGAACGGACTATCTATATAAAAGGATGAATCTACCCCGTGGAGTATGAACAGATAATTCAGTATGACTGCTGTGTACATCATATCAAGCTTTTCAGACCAAACGCTAAACTCTCAGTGAACCCTGCCAGTAGCGGGCAAAAAGAACTTACGGAGGAAGACAAACAAATGCAGGACTCGAACAATTGCTGAGAGAATGTTCATTTTAAAATAACTTTAAATTATAAATTTAAGTAAACTGTGTTTCACAGCATTTGTGATGTTTTGATGGTTTCATTGCAATAGTTTCTTCTTCAGCAGAAACAGATAGTCCACTAGAAATTGGCGGATAGGATCCATATTCGACAGGCGATCGTTTCAGACAACTCTAGCAAAATGTACTTTTCAATGCAAACGGCTGAGCATTCTGAAAACAGCAACATGTCTGGTCGACTTAAGATCTTACTAGGTGAACATAGAGTGGAACAGTAAGTCGGCAGACTACTGAACATTTCTTCCAAACAGCAGTTCAAAATTCAAATCATTTAGACTGTTTTTGACTGCTGCTGAAGCTTGTTTCTCTTGACAAGAAAAAATGCGTGGGGTGTCACACGATGTAAGATTAATTTTGGTTTGATGCATCCCTATGTCGTATTGTATTGTCGGAGAAAAATGTTCGTCGTAGAAAATGCTAGCCGCTGAAATTCCGTGAACGTCGTTAAAAATTTTGAATTGAGCAAAAAATTTTCAACGGTGAACATAACACTTATCTGAAATGTTCATCGTTAAATTTTTAAATGATTTGACATGAAAAGTAGGAGTTTGAGTTTTGATGCGTTTCGACGAGACTTTGATGCAGTTTTGAATTGACTTTAGTATAATCACAATTAATCTTTGGCTAATGTGAATAAAGAAAAACAATATAGAGCTACCTATTTTATGCCTAATTTTTAAATTAAGTTTACTTAAAATTACTTAAGGTAGGTAGGTAGGTTAAGTAGTGTTTTTGACAATTTTTTGCTATTTTTACAATATATAGTGATTTTTAAACAACTGTTTCTCACAAACAGTATTGTTTTTTACTAAATTAAAGAAAAGAAATCTAGATATTTTACTTAAGATTACTTTGGAACGTTAAAACGCATACTGAACTGAAACTGTTTTCAGGAAATTGACACTTTCTGAATATAATTCCTTTTTTCACTATAAAATAAAGTTATGTAAAATTTAAGCTGTGTATTTCTTCAAAATTTGGCACAGAACTAGACCTATTTGCATTGCTGTGTTGTGCGAAAGCTCATGTTACCAACTGTTATTATAATTAGCGTTATGAGCTTTGAAGTATATTACCCCCTTTCTTGACTAAAATCGCTCGAAAATACGTGACATGACGTGATGTTATATATTCGTTTTACGTAAGTTTCTGTACTGTAGTTTGATTGTATTAGCGGTCATATTGGAAGACAGCAGGTCACTCTAGACCATGGTGATGAAATTTATTGCCGTGGTTGCCATGGCAACGCATACGAGTTACGTCATGTACTCGAAAGTGTCATTTTGCTGTTTATGTGTGCAGTCTATATTCATGATATTTAACCAAAATGAAGAAAACTAAAATGTCTAGATTCCTTTTTTTGCATTAATGATAGGCGTTGTAGTTTTTGTTTACTCAAGCCTCAAAGTTTTACGAAATTCAAAAAGTTCTATTTTGAAGTTTAGATTTAAAGTACTGAAACAATGTGAAAACTTATCCAAATGAAACTATGCATGTATTGAGACACCTACAAGTGAATTTAGACTAAATTAGAATTAAACTTCATCAGGTCATATTCTTTCCCAAATGAAACATAACGCAAAAACTTGAAAAAATGCCAAATTTGGGATATTTCATAGAGTATTTTGGACAAACTGTCAAAATTTGTAACAAAACAAATACATGTGCTTACGATCTATTTTTTGTTTGTGAAATGCAAAAAACCGCTTATCAATAGCTTCTAAAACAACCGAGTAACAGCTCATCAAAAAAAGCTGCATATACAAAACTACCACCTTAAGCTAAGTAACTTCAGTTATTATTTTACTATAGTCCTACAGTCGTACAGTCCTGTACTCTGTACATAATTATGTTCTGTATTTTATTAAGTCTAAAATGGAGCTTATTTTGACTTTCTTATTTTTTCCTGTAGGTTTATAAAACTTTTTTCTGTCTATTTTTTAGTTTTGAGACAACATTAACAGAAAATATTTTGTACAGTAACTATACAAAACTTGAAAGGAATCCACCCCGAATTCATTCGAAACTTAAACTCCAACGCGAATGAACAATAAGAAGTCCTATAGTACCGAGGGCATTTTTTCCACTAGCCAGCTTGACCGCTCGGTAAATACGTTGTGCTGTTAGAAAAATTGATTTGCATTGGTTTTCAGGAAAATAGTAAACTTTGAAACTTTGCAGTTATGGCCTGATGCAATTGTCCCATATAAAATTGGGGATAAATACAACCCAGATGAGCGAGCATTAATTGCACAGGCTTTTGATACAATTGAAAACTCAACATGTATAAAGGTTTGTATTGTCTTAGTTTTAAAATATAAAAATAAAAATAAAAATAAGGCTAAATAATAATAACTATTGGTTACAGCAACATATGTAGTTAGGTGCTTGCTTAATGAAATTTATTGATAATTTAATGTTAAAGCTAGACACAGTCTGCAAAAAAGCCAAAAAATAGTGGGACAGGTATAGCACAGACCATCAATATAGCCAATCAAACTGAAACTTGGTGCATTACTAGCCTACATATGTGCCATATGTAATCATATATTCATGTAAAAATCAACGTCGTCAGTATTAACAAAAATTCTGGGTGAAGGGACGCTTTGTTCACACAAAAAACGCTTTGTTGCCCCTATGATTTACAGTTTAAGCCCGGTTCACACTCGTCTTTATGAAAAGTGTCCTTTTGTCTTTTGTCCTTATGCATAAATTTTGCACAGTTTTGATCGTTCTTTTGAAACTGTCTTTTTGACCTTAAAGACAGTCCTTTTGTTCCGATCTTTATGTCTTTCTGTCTTTATCTTTTTGTCTTTATGTCCTTATCCTTTTGTTCTTTTGGTAGTCCTTTTGTCTTTTTCTTTTGAACTGTCTTTTTGCTTTTTCTCTTTCACAAAGAAGATAAAGACACTGCGTAAAGACACATCAGGACAAAAGGACAAGGACATGTGTATGTCACGTGTTTTTTTGTGTCGACTATTATGTATGCTTAGCTTTTGGTTTGGTTTTTTGTTTACTGCTGCTATACGCTATAATTTTTTGAAATGAAATTAGATTTATTTTGCTAACAGCTTCGTTTTAATCATTTTTTAGTGATTTAGACTACTGTATTCAGTCTTTTTGTAATAATAACTATCTTATCTTTTTGTAATTTAGTCTTGTGTTTAGGTGAAACAATTTTTTTTCTATTTGACCGAGTCCAGAGTTTTACCGATATTATGTCGCCCTTGCTGCGTGCATTGTCGCAAAAAGGCGACGCCGCAATAAACGCAAATACATCATTCACCCAATTAACCGGTTGCGTCCATATCGCGGGGAATTATAAAAATTAAATTTATAATTCTATTAAAAATTATAAAATTATGAAAAAAATATAAAAAAACAACGTTCATTATAATAATTATATCATGCAAAATTGTATAAAAAATTAACTTATATTTTTATTATAAATATACAAAACACTATAAAAAACAACTTTGTACCTTCGCTGCCAGCAAATTGCAGACTTGGTGCAATTTGATTGGCTAAGCACAAAAGGACTCTTTATCGAATAGAGCAATGCTCTATTCAACAAAAAGACAAAAAGACAGGCATAAAGACTCTTTTTCTGTCTTTATAAAGACATAAAGACAGTTCCATAAGGACATCAAGACAAACGAACAAAGACATAAAGACAAAGACATAAGGACAAAAGGATAAAGACAAAGACAGTGCATAAAGAGAGTCCAAAATTGCATAAAGAAAATTTCATAAAGACAAAGATAAAAAGACATAAAGACAAGAAGAAAAAGACAGTTAAAAGGACGTAAGGACGAGCGATAGAGACAACCAAAAGGACAAAACGACAGCCAAAAAGACAAAAAGACAGTCAAAAAGACGAGCGTGAACCGGGCTTTACACGTAACATTGAATTTTTAAGAATCCCTGGTCAAAAATCGGCAATAGCTTTGGTTCAAGTTTTTTACATCTGTGATGCGCCTTGGCCTTCACGGGTGCTACAACGTGTGCAAATTTGAAGCAAATCGGAGAACCTAAAATTTTCTCTTATACAGGTAGGCAGGTAGCCCCCATTTAGTGAATCTAATCCAGTTGGTATTAATATATGAAAAGGCCCTTAGTTATGTTTAGCAACCGATTCGATAAACTATTTTATTCAATTACATGTTACATTTCAGTTTGTTCCGCAATCCAAAGAGCTTGACTTTATACTGATCAGAGATGTTGACGGAAGCTGCTCGTCAGCTGTGGGAAGGAATGGTGGAATGCAACGGGTCAATTTGGGCAAAAAATGTTTCACCAAAGGTCTGCTGATTTTACTAACATTTCAATATATGATGCTGCAATATCAGAAGCTTTGTTGACTAGAGCTACAAGCTGCTCTAGAGAAGCGCTAACAACAACAAATTAGGGATGGCTTATTAATGGGACAATGCAAGGGGACAAGGCATGGATGCAGAAATGCAGTATGGGTGACAGCTGACAAGGGTACTTAGACAAGAAATACCCACTCAACACAGTTCGAATTCAAAGTAGTGGCTAGAATAAAGGAACAGAAACGAGATGCCACACACCTAGTAGTCACAAATAGTGTTTGTGACCGGCCGCGAAAGCCGCCGGCCGGCGGCCGGGCCAGCGGAGAAGTTCGGTCGGCCGGCCGGCCGCAGCGGCTGAATTTTTGGATAAAACCAAATGATCCAAGTCCAGAGTATCATTTTGGCATAAATTTAACCTGCCGGATTGTTATGCCGGCCTAACTTTGTCAGTCGGTTGAATCTGGTTGGCCGGCCGGCCGGCCGGCCGAAAATTCCGGCCGGTCACAAACACTAGTCACAAAGATTGAGTGTAGTGTGAGTGAGGTTAGGTTGGGTCACACAGGTAGAAAAAAATCCGCAGCAGTACAGAACATTTTCAAATACGAACTTTTTGCTTCGATAAATCGGGATCAGGAGCTCAAGTATCCGACATGTTTTCGTAGGATGGAATTTGAATTCCATACATGTTTATATTTTATCAGATTTTCCTGGCACCGTCACACATGAACTGTTGCACGCTCTCGGACTGCTGCACGAGCAAAGCCGAATAATACGCGACGATCACGTTAAAATTATGTGGGATAACATTGAAGACAATGGCCACAAGAATTTCTTCAAATATACCCATCCGATTGTTGACCAATTGGAACTGCCGTATGACCATGCATCTCTCATGCACTATGGTCCAAAATTTTTCAGCAAGTAATGTAGTTATTTTGTCATTAATTTAACAAAAAGATTGTCTCTGTGAGATTTGATGAGACATGGTGTGATCCATGTAGTTTGCCCTTTTAGCAAAACTTTTGACGGCCATTTTCGCTAGCGTAAAAATACTAAATAATCTTAGCATATTTTGCGATCTAATTTTGAGAGCGGTCAAATGATGGGTCACATGGTACTGTATTTTAACGTTAAACGTGCGTTATAAATTCAAAAATTTAGACTCTTCTGAAAATTGGCGCACCTACGTGACACATAGAAGCATCATTAATTGTCTCTACGACGACACTATTAGCATTCTACTACAACAATTATGGCAATAGCTATGGCGATAGTTTTCAGTAACCTACAAATTGAAGTCATGTAAAATCTAATCATCATTTTTCATTTTGACTTAGTGACTGGTTGACCTGAAAACATTAATTTTAATTTTTTTTCAAACCAGATTGGCAATTAACCGTTACTTTTATCGACTAATTATGGACAAAAATTTGATCATCATGTTTGCTATTTATTAACAAATGAACAAAATTCTGCTTTTAGCGGTGACTGAGTTATTATCATTTCTACTTTTTTCCAAAAAATTCATATAGTATACTCAGGTAACAAGCTGGGATCTGTTTCCTTGTACATAGTTTAAGACTAGCTAAGTCTTCGGCAAAACTATTCAGTAAGCATCAAGCAGTAAATTTAAAAGTACATTGGCAAGCGGCCATCGTGAACCTGTGGCGCCAGCGAAAGTGTACTTTCTTAGTTAACATACATAGTTACCCAAAAAAGCGTCTCCTTTTGCAGCCATAAAAACGGCGAATCTCAGTCAAAAACTTTTGGCAGGGAAACTTGGAACGTTTTAAACACCTGTTAGGCTGTGTCCCAACAGGAAAAATTGGCATAAAATACAGATATCTAACTAACAACACATGTCGAGTAATAAAGCTGGTCGGATGGTTAAGAGTGTGAACATTTCTGAACATTAAATTTCAGGGACAACAAAGACAGTACAAAGGAAACTATTAAAACAATTCCAGAAGGACGCACGATTGGACAACGACTGCGACTAAGTTGCGAAGACATAAACAAAATCAACAAAATTTATAAGTGTGACAAAGAAAGTGATTGCGAGGAAGTAATTGTCTAATAATGTAGATACAGATAATAAAATTGCAGTGTAATTGTAACAGTGTTTAGTTTTACTAAGCAGAAAAACACAAGGCAAGTGGGGGGGGGTCGGTTTAACGGGATAAAGGAGTACAAGAGCAAATGAGGCACATGGATGAAGACCGACTAACCATGTAGATTGTTATAGCGTAAAAACTTTATGCAAATTAGGTAGTACAATATGCAAATTAGCTGTAGCCGCATGAAAGTTGTGCAACATTACTTATCGCCAGCAGCAACAACGTAGTACTACGTACGTACCCAAGCTACTTTTCCCCGCTCGTTTTAAAAAGAGAATGCCTCCTCTTTTTTGAGCGTGCATGCCGTCACAATGAACAATACACGAACACACATCAAACTTTTGTGTGTTCATTATGTGGCATTTCTTTCTGCCCTGAACTGGCGCCCCGTGATGGCATAAGTCTTAGTTAAACGGCGGCGACTGTTTGACTGCAGAACGTTTGACTGTAGTCGAGAACAAATAATTTTCTGGCACTGGCACTGGTGGTTTTATAGTTTTGGCATGCTGAAATGATCTGGCCGTCACAAGAGGTGCCTCTTTAACTTCTTTTCGTAGTTTTTTTTCATCGACGTTTCACTGTTTTGGTGGTCTTGGATCAAGTTTGATATATTTTGTCAAAGAAAGAGTTCCGCTGGGCACTTTCATGTTTCTCGATTTTTGGCATTTTGTCACTAACTTACTAATATAACTTGAACTGCAACTTTTTGCAATATTGTTAGCAGAACTGTTGTATACCGCAATATGATTAGCTGAATACTTTTAGCCTGCAAATACTTTTCTAATACAGCCCTCCAAAACTGAGTTCTTCCGCTAACAAGATTGCATGGATAACTAAAGTGGCTGAAATTTGCGGCACTGGATTTAATGTGCTGTGCCGTGCCTGGTTTTGGCCATTTCGAGCAAAAATCCAATCCAATAAAACAAGTATACTTTGTAGCACGGTCAAGCGTGCTCTCATGTATTTGTATGCGCGCTGTGCGAGGGAAACGCCGAGTGCGTGGCACGAGTGCGCGAAGCGCACGAGTCCCACGCACGAGGGTTTCCCTGCACGCGCGCAATTCAAATGTATGAAAACAAGCCCGATCGTGCTATAAAGTACTTGTATGACGACTTAAAATCTAAATATGACTTAGAATTAAATTAAAGAAATTGTAAAAAAGTTAAACCTGTTGGGAATCGAACCCATATACTTCTGATTTGTAGTCAGACGCCTTAACCACTAGGCCACAGCTCCATCGGCTGATACTGCTAAAACTAGTGCTGATACTGCGACAGAAGCGGAAATGAAGGCCATTATTTTAGCCATAGAGCAACTGAACTGCCCACAGAATACCAAAACTGTCATTTTCACCGACTCCAAAAGTGCTATACTAAAATTTGAAATAACATGCGCGGACGAAATCCGGTCACGATTCCGGGGTCACCGACTAGTTTTAGCCTGGATACCGGGCCATGCAGGCATAGCTGGAAATGAATTAGCAAATCAAGAAGCACAACGAGAGTTAAGAGAAGGGGAGATCACACATCCAGGGGGAATAGAGCCGATGGACCCAGCAAAAGTAAAACAACTTATAAAGAAAAAAACAAATTCAATGTGGCTCAATAGCTGGGAAAAAAGCGAAAAAGGCAGGGGTTACTTTAAATCGCACCCAGGTTTCAACCCACTGCAACCAACACCTTATGAAAAACTTCCAAAAACAATACAAGGCCAAATAGCTCGGTTGAGATCAGGGCACACCGTATGGTCAGGGTGGTACAGGCATCTAATTGGAAAAGAAAGTACACCCGCATGCAATTGTGGCGATATACAGACAGCCCATCACTTATTAGAAGACTGTGAAGATCATGAAGAAACGAGACAAAGATATTTTGGTCAAAGCAAGACAGAAATCAGTAAATTACTGTTTGGAAACCGACAACAAATGACTCTAATTCTGAATTATGCAAAAGAAATCAACCCACATCATCCAATCTAGAAAAGTAAAGCAAGTTTTAAAACCAAATAAAATAACTTATTAAAACATTAAACTGGGACACTCACGACTGTACCCCGCTTGCGGTGACCCCGCTAGCGGGATCGGAAGTCAGGTCTCAAAACTCGCCCTAAACTCATCCTTAAATACCCCTAATACTATTTTGTAAATAACAACCAGTAACTCCCCCCATTCGGTAGCTTAGGAATACTCTTGTATTGAAGTTACTACTCGTAGCCTGGTATAACTTCAACACAAGGAAGAGGTGAATCTGTGCGCAAAAAAGTGCTCGAACACCTTGAGGCGTAAAAAAAAACAAAAAAAAAAACTGCAGCATAATTTTATGAAGCTACAGATTGTAAGGCTTGTAAGGTTAGTAAATGCCTTGTTTGTTATTTTCATGCCACAAATACATACATTAATTACAATGCTTAGCTTCAACACCATCATTACAATATGTGCACAGTTTTCTTGATTAAACAACTTTTAGTAGAGTGCTTGTGAGCAGCGGTGGCTCAGTAGGTAAGATGTCTTGTATTATAATTTCTTTGTTTTTATGGCGTTGGTTCGATTCCCGGGTTTCTGAGGTTTTAAGTATTTATTTAGCGTGCCGTACAAGTGCCGTACGGTACAAGTACTCGTACGTACGATGTAGACGCTGGAGCGTGCAGAAGAACTTATACAGCGCATTTGTAGCATAGGGTACATCGGCCAAGGAGTCATACAATCAAATATCGAGAATGCGTTGTAACTGTAGATAATGGTCTAACAATGCCTTTGGCCATTTGCTCTAGAAATTATTTGTTAAAGGCACTGACTGTAGTTTTGTCACTGTGTCATTAGTTTTGCAAATTTATCACTGCCTTGGCATGGGAGGCAAAAGTACGATTGCAGATCAAGTTCTACGTTGCCTGGCCAACCATTATGCATGGATTGTTTGACTTTTGATAAATCCTCATAAGCTGCAATAGCGGATTGTACTTTCTTACTGCCTGAAACATAAAAGCAAGTCGTTCATGAATTGTAACAAATCCAATTTCAGTGTCTATGATAGCGTTTTCCTTAAATAAAAATGGTATTCTCAACAGTGCATTGGCGGTGTCAATCATTATCTCTGGGCTGCATACCATACCAAAATTGTGAAAACCGCTCCTAGAAACACAACAGCACGTGGAACAAGCCCTTGAAATTGTTTCTTTATTGTTAGGTGCTATCTGAAATTACTTTACTTTAATTAAGATTATTTTAGATTCCTTTCCCTGTCATTACGTATAAAAAACAAACATAAAATGTAGAACATAAAAACAGCACTTCTTTAACATAAAAGTAGTAAAGTAGTCTTTTTCAAGATCTGTCATTAAGCAAAATCTTTTACGCTTCATTTGCAACAGTTAGTATTTCTACGGTTCCATGATGTTCTCACGTTCTTCGCGGTGGAATTTTCAACGAAGCTTGAAACAAAAATGAAAGCTGTGCACACAAGTTTTCATAACCATATCCGAATAATGTCGTTTATTACAATAAAGCAGATTTTTTGTAATATGGTTATTATAATTTGCATAAATGAAAAGGTAGGCAGTGTTTTCGTTGGTTTTTGTTTTAAAGTTTAGCCTTTAGATGATTGCTTAAACTAGAATTTTCAGTTAGGTATGTATGTCTTTCACGTCTAGACCAGGGGTGGACGCAGGTCGTGGGTACCCGCGGGCTGGGTTGGGTTGGGTCGGAAAATTTGAGCCGCGGGTCGACCCGCGGGTACCCACTTCAGGCTGCGCGGGTCGGAAAAAATTTTTCCGACCCGCGTAAACTGGAACCTGAAGAAATTGTCTACAAGTGTCCCCCCTTGGTTTTTATAGTCCTGCCAAAAAAATTTCTGATACGTCTCCAAATTGACAAAATTTGGCCTAAAAATTAATAAACTCTAAAAAATTTTTCCTGGGGGCTGCCGCTTATGGCTCATGGAATGGCTTACCATTCCTTGTTGTTAACTTTCATGAAAGCTTAGTTATATATATAATATGCTTGTGTAATATACTGTCTGATATGAAATTCCCATCTTTCGTTTTCAATTTACCTGTCGGAAATTTTTTTTGATTACGTCTCCAGTTGACCAAATTTGTCCAAAAAAATATAAAAAACCCAATTTTTTTCTGGGGTTGCCGCCCCTAGAAACTCGCAACAGTTAGTTTATTTACTTTAAACGACCAAATTTACATATTTACATTTTGTCATGTAATCCACTTCGCCAGTAAGTGTAAAAATAATTGGATTCTGGGGGCTGAGCTTAGTGACTCCGCAATAGTGAGTTTAAATAAGTCAGCAAGGACAAGGTACAACCCCCCCTTTTCAAAATCCTGGCTACACGCCTCTGTATAATGTACATTATGGTTATAGAGTGGTGGGTCAAAGTGGGTCGCGGGTCGGGTTTTACGGCGCGGGTTGGGTCGCGGGTTACCCACGAGTGTCGAGCCGCGGGTTGGGTTGGGTCGCGGGTCGAAAATTTCGACCCGCGTCCACCCCTGGTCTAGATATGGCATCTACTACGTTCAAGGCCTTCTGCCGAATGTCATACCCACTTCGCTAGTAGCTGAAAAATTGAAAGAGACAAACCTAGAAACATATCAGTATGCTTGCAGTGCAGGCGACTAGGCGAGCACAAGCAGGTCATAATTTTGTTTTGATCCAGCACTTAATTTGTATTGAAACTGTGGCAAACCCGCGATACATCGTCTTGGGGCATTTAAGGGGGTAATTGAGTTTTTAGGTGTTTTTTGGGAAATGGAAAGCTAGCTCAGCGATTACAAACTCAAATCACAAGCGGTTTTCTGCATTAAGGTGGTAGTTCCATAATCGCAGTGACACGTTTTTCTGACAGATCTATACACTATGAGTAAAGAGACTATGATTTTCTTAAACTACACCAAAAAACACCCAGAGCATTTTTTATTTGGTGTAAAATACCATGGTTAAGACTAGCTACCACATTGGCTTACTAAACTGTAAGCCAGTGGAGTAGCTAGTCTTAATTTTGGATTTTAACAGTGATCAAAACGTGATAGTAGACAGTTTTTAGTCTTGTTTTGAAAACTTGTAGCCATTTTATTCCTGCTTTACTTGTTGTTCTAAAAAAAAGCTTTTAAAAAAGCCTCACGTGAATAAACTGCGATTCTGGAACTACCACCTTAAGTAGAACATTATCTTACCTAAATGTACATTATGCCATGCAATGAAACCTAGCCTATGATATTGTTTCCCGTACAAGCGGCTAAAGAAACGTCCTTTCCAAAAAGTTTTCACCACAGCTTCGAATCACACGATTACCTGTTGGGGCTGAAGATTGGAAAGGTTTTTGACATATTTAAAATCCCTAGGCATCTCCCCCACTTTTTTAATAAATAGTCAGTTTACTGAGAAAATAGCTGATAAGCAAACGCACCGAAAATTGAAGATATTTTCTTGTTTTAAAGCCTTCCAAAAATGTGCACAGGTGAAATTTCGAAAAGTGAGAGACATGCCTGGAGATTTTGATCTTTACACGTGCTCGGGCCTTATTTGTAACCCGAGTTCTGTGGGCGTAAAGTTTATATAGAATTCACGAAAACCTCGAAAACGTAACTACCACCTTAAGAACATTGTTTTGATCTGGATAGTTGATACTGATTTAAAAAGGACTGACTTGCATGTTGGTCTTGTTTTTTGTTCTAGCTAACCAATGGTTTTCCACTAACTCTAACCGTTGACGATTTCCGGGCCGGTAGAAAACTAGAAGGAATCAGTAGTCAATTTTCTCCTGTTCCAAAAGTCGATCATATTGAACATTCTGGGCGTTTTGAAGGAGATATTATTATGACACCAAAACTCAAGACTTTATCAACAACTCATTATGCAGCGTAGGTTGAGAAAAATTTAATTCTTGATATACTTTTATGACGTGATACTAAGACTACCTACATATTTGTGCATAAAAGAAGAGTCAGTGTGCGTCTTCAGACTGCCTGTGTTGTAACGCAAGCAGATGCACTCGTTGTCTTTGGTCCTATTAAAGTTTTTTAACAGTCTGCCGCCTCTGGCCAATCAGAGGGGAGCAGCTGTGAAGATGCTCCAATCAGCATTCAGTTTCAGATTCAGACAATGATCTGACACTTTTTATGTGTTATTTCAGACGCATTGTAGAGTTTGACACACTGCGACTGTGGCCCCATGCAACTGTTCCGTACATAATTACAAAAAACTACTCCAAATTTCAACTAGCATTGATAGCAAAAGCTATTGAGACGATTGAAAACTTGACCTGCGTAAAGGTTTGTGTCACTTCAATTTTCAAAAGTAAGCTGTCTTGAATGTCTGTAACGAAACGAAACTATGATCTAGTGAAAAATGGTACATGTAAAGTAACGATAGTGACAAATTAATTTCTTACACTTCAAAACTAATAAACTTAAAACGACCAAGGACTATTTTTTAATTATTCTGGTACTGATGGATAAAAACGTATCTTTAGTTACAGCAAAGCTCTTCACATAGACATTTATATACATCTGAACATTTTAAAACTAAGGATAAGGCTTAACCCTTTCATTCATGATGTTGCTTCAGAGCAACAATTAGCCCTATCTCCTAGTAGTGAAACCTGTCGGCCTGATGTGTCACAAATCATGGTATCCGGTATCTTAGGTATCTGAGTGAAGCGAGCTGGTGGCCGAGTGGTCTGGCGTGACAGTTCTGCCACAAAGTTGTCTCTGGGAAGCATGCCCAGTCTGTGGCAGCGCATCAAATCGACTTAGTGCAATTTAGAAAAATTTAATGAAGGAAAGGGTTAACCCAACACGATACTACTGGAGCTAAGCCTAAGCCTAAGCTTATGTCCAAACTTAACTGATATTTAAGTGTTTCTGAAAACACACACGCACTACCATCTAGCATTGCAAACAAACACTACCATCTGTTGAGCCTTTCTGGAATGAGAGCAAAACGATTAAAACTAGTCAGGTCCAGGTGGCTACAACGGGTTGCCGACAGTGGGTAAAGGACCCTCTATTCTAAGCAGAGGACCCTCTATTCTACGTAGAGGACCCTCTAATCGTGTTCAGGAGCTCAAATTACGCCTAGAAACATCAAAATCTAAATTTCGAAAATTTGACCCCTTTGGCCCCCTGGGGCATGCTACCCTAGGGAGGGGGCATTGTACTATCCTATTCATAATGATAATCAACATGTCAACTCTATATTGAAGGATCAGCTAGAACCATGTGTGGTAGTATGACGTTTAGCTTTCTTATTTCGTGTAGTCGTGTGGTTTCCAAGTTATACGCAACGTAAAATGGGGTTATTTGTTTGCTGCTACAAGCAATGTTGAAACGTTGCTACTGAAAACGCGGCGCATATTATCTGTTTCGTCAAAACGTCCAAAAGAAGCGTTAATACTTGCTATTACTTTGGTATGCTGTGATTTTGACTGTAAAAGGGCGTAAATTGGAGTTATTTTCCTCCGCGAATCCTCCGCGACACACCACTTTTGTAGTTAGTAATTTTTTAAAATTAACCAGAAAAACGTACATAACTTTTGCTATGAATAACGCACAAACATAAAGATAACGTCATCGCAAAGACAATTTTTTGCGCTTTGTAATGACATGTCACATGATTGCGCCACTTTTTGAAAATAAGACCAAATTTCAAGTTCTAAATTTTGACGTACGTTAAACGTTAAGTCACAGGGTCATGTGACCCATCATTTGAAAGCTCTCAGAATTTGCTCATAAATGACGCTAATATTATTATTGTACTAGCACTGTATCAAAAGTTATGACCCCCGAAAACTTTTACTAAAAGGGGCTGACTATATAGATCACATCATGTGTGATCAAATCTCACTTTGGTTGCCATAATGCTAAAATTTGCAAAATTTAAAATTTTAACACGATGGTACTTACGCATTCGGTCTAACTAGTCTAAACTAGACGAACTAGACTTGTAATAATTACAATACATTTACAATATACTTACAATATATTTACAATATATTTACAATATTTACAATATATTTACAACATTTACAATGTATTTACCTTACTATACTATATAAATTTTTCGGCAAAAAAGAGAAATGATAATAACTCAGGAACCGCTCAAGATAGAAACTTCGTTTTTGCATTATTAAGTAGCAGAGATCAAGGCCAAGATGTTTTTTATTCAGAGTTAGTCGGTTAAATAAACCGCTGAGCCGTTAAACCGGTTTGAAAAAATGCAAATTTTTTGCGCTCACATTTTCGGGCTCGAACATCTACTACGATGACTGTCTGATGATATAACGATATTTCGTGTCATATGGTAAGCAATATTAAAAGCGTCATAACTAGCTTCAACGTTGACGTACAAACACATAAGTGACGGCACTCAACTCAGAACAGAAAGCCCTTTCAAATGACACCTTACTTGACGTATACAATTCACGTTTAAGCGTTTAAATTTCCAATTATAAACTATGACGCAAGCTTAATGTCAACTTACAGGGCCATGTCACCCATCATTCAAAAGCTCTAGTTATTTGCTTTCAAATGATGCCAACATCATTGCAGTATCTCCACGCTATCAACCGTTACGGCCACTCAAAACTTTGCTAAGGGGCTGACTACATGAATCATACCATGTGTGATCAAATCTCAATGTGATAGAAAATTTGGCAAATTTTGAAAATTTTGCCATTTATTTAGAATTCTGATGTTAAAGCATAAATTATCTTTTTCATCACAAGGAATGGTCAAACTAGTCTAAACTAGACGCACTAGACTTGTTACAATATATTTACAATATATTTACAATATATTTACAATACATTTACAATATATTTACCTTACTATACTATATAAACTTTCTTGCTCAAAAATAATTACAATAATAACTCAGGATCGGGTCAACGCAGAAACGTCATTTTTGCGTTATCGGATAGTCGACAACGTGGCCAAAAAATTTTGTATTCAAAGTCAGTTTGTAAAGGAAACCGTTCAACCGCTACACCGGTTTGAAAAAAATAAAAATTTCCATCCTGACATTTCCGGGATCGAACCTCTACTACGATGAATGTAAGATGATACTACAGTGTTATTTAATTCGCAAATATAAGGACCGTCATAACTTGCCTTAACGTTAACGTAAAAACATAAAATTGACTCTTTTCAACTCGGAACAGTAGGCGCTTTTGAAGAATACCTTACTTGACACATGCCGTTTACGTTTAAACGTATAAATTTCCATTCTAAATCATGACGCACGCTTAACGTCAAGTTACCGGCCATATCACCCATTATTTGAAAGCTCTTTGGATTTGCTTACTAACGATGCTAATATTATAGTTATAATCAAGCGCTATACGCTTAAGCCTTTACTTAATCGGCTGACTACACGGATCACATCATGTGTGATCAAATCTCACTGCTTTACAGTTAGGCAAAACTTTTGAAAAAATTTTTCGTTTTAATATTTTTATGTAAACCATAAATTACGTCACCACAAGGAATGGTCGAACAAGTCTAAACTAGACGCACTAGTCTTGTTACAATATATTTGCAATATATTTACAATATATTTACAATATATTTACCTTACTATACTATATAAACTTTCTTGCTGAAAAATAATTACGATAATAACTCAGGATCGGCTCAACGCAAAAACGTCATTTTTGCGTTAACATATAGCTAAAAGCGTGGCCAAAATTTTTTCTATTCAAAGTCAGTTCGTAAAGAAAACCGTTTAACCGCTAAACCGGTTTGAAAAAAATAAAAAATTTCCATACTGACATTTTTGGGCTCGAACATCTACTACGACGAATGTAAGATGATACTATAGTGTCATTAAATTCTCAAATATTCAGACCGTCATAAGTTGCCTTAACGTTAACGTAGAAACATAAAATTGACGCCTTTCAACTCAGAACAGTAGGCGCTTTCGAATGATACCTTACTTGACGTATACCATGCACGTGCAATTTCTTTAAACGTTTAAACTTTAAACGTTTAAACGTTTAAATTAAATTCTAAATTAAACGCAAAGTTAACGTCAAGTTGAAGGATATGTCACCCATCATTTGAAAGTTCAAACAATTTCCTCTCAAATGACGTTAAAATTATTATTCTCCCACTACCGTATCAAAAGTTATGGCCCCTGAAAGAATAAAAGGGGCTGATTGTTTTACACATCACACCATGGGTGATCAAATCCCAAAACAATTAAATTTAGGCAAAAATTTAAAAAACTTTTGCTCATTTTTAAAATAATGTATGTAACATAAATAGACTTAACTTAGATACATATGACATGGTCGAACTGGTCTAAACTAGACGCACTAGACTTGTTACAATATATTTACGATATATTTACAATATATTTACAATATATTTACAATATATTTACAATATATTTACAATATATTTACAATATATTTACAATATATTTACAATATATTTACAATATTTACAATATATTTACAATATATTTACAATATATTTACAATATATTTACAATATATTTACAATATATTTACAATATATTTACAATATATTTACAATATATTTACAATATATTTACAATATATTTACAATATATTTACAATATATTTACCTTACTATACTATATAAACTTTCTTGCTGAAAAATAATTACGATAATAACTCAGGATCGGCTCAACGCAGAAACGTCATTTTTATGTTATCAGATAGCCGACTGCGTGGCCAAAACCTTTTTTATTCAAAGTCAGTTCGTAAAGGAAACCGTTTAACCGCTAAATCGGTTCGAAAAAAATAAAAAATTTCCATACTGACATTTTTGGACTCGAACATCTACTACGACGAATGTAAGATGATACTATAGTGTCATTTAATTCTCAAATATTCAGACCGTCAAAACTTGCCTCAACGTTAACGTAAAAACATAAAATTGACACCTTTCAACTGAGAACAGTAGGCGCTGTTGAATGATACCTTAGTTGACGTATACCATTCACGTTTAAACGTTTAAATTTCCAATTCTAAATTATGACTCAAGCTTAACGTCAAATTAAAGGCCATGTCACTCATCATTTGAAAGCTCTAACATTTTCATCTCAAATGACGTTAAAATTATTATTCTCCCTCTACCGTATCAAACGTTATGGCCCCAGAAATAGTTCATAAAAGGGGCTGATTGTACTGCATATCACACTATGGGTGATCAAATCCAAAAACAATTGAATTTAGGCAAAAACTTTTTGCTCATTTTTGAAATAATTTAACATCAATAGACTTAACTTAGATATATACGACATGGTCGAATTAGTCTAAACTAGACGCACTAGACTTGTTACAATATATTTACAATATATTTACAATATATTTACAATATTTACAATATATTTACCTTACTATACTATATAAACTTTCTTGCTCAAAAATAATTACGATAATAACTCAAGATCGGCTCAACGCAGAAACGTCATTTTTACGTTATCAGATAGCCGGCAGCGTGGCTAAAACCCTTTTTATTCAAAGTCAGTTCGTAAAGGAAACCGTTTAACCGCTAAATCGGTTTAAAAAAAATAAAAAAATTCTCATACTAGCATTTTCGGGCTCGAGCATCTACTACGACGAATGTAAGATGATACTATAGTGTCATTTAATTCTCAAATACTTAAACTGTCATAACTTGCCTCAACGTTAACGTAAAAACATAAAATTGACGCCTTTCAACTCAGAACAGTAGGCGCTTTTGAATGATACCTTACTTGACGTATACCATTCACGTTTAAACGTTTAAATTTGCATTTCTAATGTATGGCGCAAACTTAACATCAAGTTAAATTTCATGGCACCCTAAAGCTAACGCTAGCTAGCTAAAGCTGAAAGCTCTAACAATTTCGTCTCAAATGACGTTAAAATTATTATTATCCCACTACAGTATCAAAAGTTATGGTCCCTAAAAGACTTCATAAAAGGGGCTGATTGTACTACAGATCACACCATGGGTGATCAAATCCCAAAACGATTGAATTTAGGCAAAAATTTAAAAATCTATGGTCATTTTTGAAGTAAGGTAACATAAACAGAATTAACTGAGATATAAACGACATGCTGGAACTAGTCTAAACTAAACGCACTAGACTTGTTAATATACTTATACTATCCTATTCATAATGATAATGAAAATATCAACTCCATATTAAAATATCAGTTAGAACCATGTGTGGTATTAAGACGTTTAACTTTCGAATATCGTGCAGCCGCTTGGTTCCAAAGTTATACGCAACGTAAAACGGAGTTATTTGTCTGTAGCTACGAGCACCGTTTAAACGTTGTTACTGAAACCACAGTACTCAGCATCTGTTTTATCAAAATGTCGACAAGAAGCGTTAATGCTTCATACTACACTGCTAAGCTGTGACTTTGTGTTTAAAAGGGCGTAAAATGGAGTTATTTTTCCTCCGCAGAATCCTCCGCGACAGGCCATTTTTGTAGTTAGTTATTTCTGGAGGTTAACCACAAAAATGGCTACAGCTTTGGCTAGGAACATCGTAGAAAAATGAAAATTACGTCATTGGAAAGACAATTTTTAGCGCTTTCAAATGACATATCACATGATGGCGCAGCTTTCTGAAATTAGGTCCAAATTTCACATTCTAAATTTTGACGAACGCTAAACGTCACGTCATAGGGTCATGTGACCCATCAATTGAAAGCTCGAACAATTTCCTCTTAAATGACGTTAAAATTATAATTGTACCACTACCGTATCGAAAGCTATGGCCCCTGAAAACTTCTCCTAAAAGGGGCTAATTGTACAGATCACACCATGATTGATCAAATCTCTGAGCAATTGAATTTAGGCAATAATTTAATAAATTTTTGTTCATTTTTTAAAGAATGTAACATAAAACAGACTAAACTAAGATAAATACGACATGGTCGAACTAGTCTAAACTAGACGCACTAGACTTGTTACAATATATTTACAATATATTTACAATATATATTACAATATATTTACCTTACTATACTATATAAATTTTTCGGCAAAAAGAGAAATGATAATAACTCAGGAACCGCGCAACGTAGAAACTTCGTTTTTGCGTTATTAAATAGCAGGCATCAAAGCCAAGATGTTTTCTATTCAGAGTTAGTCGGTTCAATGAACCGCTGAGCCGCTAAACCGGTTTGAAAAAATGAAAAATTTTCACTCACATTTTCGGGCTCGAACATCTTACTATGATGACTGTCTGATGATATAGCGATATTTCGTGTCATATGGTAAGCAATATTGGAAGCGTCATAACTTGCTTCAACGTTGACGTACAAACACATAATTGACGGCACTCAACTCAGAACAGAAAGCGCTTTCAAATGACACCTTACTTGACGTATACCATTCACGTTTAAACGTCTAAATTTCCAATTATAAATATGCTATGACGCAAGCTTAACGTCAACTTACCGGGCCATGTCACCCATCATTTGAAAGCTCTCGTATTTGCTTTCGATGATGCCAAATCATTCCAGTATCTCCCCAATATCAAAGTTACGGCAACTCAAAACCATATGTGATCAAATCTTAATGTGATAAAATTTTGGCAAAATTTTGAAAATTTTGCCAATCATTTAGAATTCTCTGTTAATGCATAATTATCTTTTTCACCACAGGAAATGGTCGAACTAGTCTAAACTAGACGCACTAGACTTCTTACAATATATATTAACCTAATAATAATGATAATGATAATAAGCAAGTTTCGTCTTCGCAGTGATCTCAGAAACCCCTGGCGTAATGATATGTTCACCATTCTTATGGCTGATAAAACAGCATAAACCAAGTTACAGCGGTTTTTGTCCGGGAACCAAGGTCAGTACTACGTCAACTTGCCGTAAGTTGATCATGTGACCCCTCATTTTGAAGCGCATTGTCTCACCGATCGAATCGTGAAATTTCCAAGTGGCCGCGACGCCGATAACAAAAGTTATTTTTAGAGGATTTTAAGGTTTTCGCACCATAGAACACTTTTGTCATAATTAAATCGTAATTACTAAATTACGAAATGTGTTCTTTTTCCTTATGTCCTTTAAGGCCCCATAACTGGCCTTTAAAAATTTGGACAGACTAACGAACAGCATCATTAGATTCCTGGCGAGCAGGGTTTTCAAAAGAGGGGTCACATGACTACATAGCGCTTCAAGTTACCCCGATATATAAATCTCAGGGTATGCTCACGTGACAATGTTATGTGACCCTTCATTTGAAAGCGCTCTATAAATCAAGACGATTGATGCAAGTGTCATGCTTGCACGTCATTCCTATCGTCCGCTAGACGTCTTTTAAACTTGACCCTTCGCGACTAACTATAATCAGCCCATGATGGATGAAATCTCTTTACATGAAAAATTTTAACTAAATTTTTTAAAAATCAGTAATATTAATATTCAAATGCAATAAAATTTGTCTATGTTGTCGAACTAGTCTAAACTAGACGCACTAAACTTGTATTAATAATATTAATTAATAGGATATAAACTATCCTAAGCTTAATGATAAATATAATAATCCAGTTTTTAATGTACCAAACCCAGTTTCAAATATACCAAACGAAAGCTCATAACCCGCTTATCATTTTTCGGTTAACTTCTAAGCTTAATTCTATTTATGGAAATAAAATTAATTTTTGGAACCAGTCCATAGTGTTAAATAAAACAAACAAAATAACTTAAACTGATTTTAACTTATCATTGTCGTAATCCCCGTGGTGTAGTGGTTAGCATCGAGGAGTCTCACCCCTCTGGTCGCTGGTTAGAGTCCTGCCGGGGGGCGTTTTTTCTAATTTTTAACTTGGGTTTTTTTAAAATAACGAAAGTATTGCATTTCGATCACATACTTGCGTATAGATCTAAGGCATTTCTTCATCAGAAATTTTCTCAAATTTTTTTGTCCATTTTGTGATCCGCGTATTTGCTTCACGTACATAGATTCCCAACATGCCCGACGCACTAGACTTGTTATTACAATATGAACTATCCTAATAATTATGATAATGAGAATAATTCAACTTCTACTAGTCATAGAAACATACTGAAAACGCCAAATTGTAGACGAGCTAATTCTGCATTAGATTGAACTTTTCAAATCTGTAAGACCTTTTATCCGAACGTTATGGCGCCAAAACGTCAACCATTTTGCGTTTATGCAGCTAAACACGATAACAATCTATTTTGACGTTTTTCTGCAAGTAAGGCAAATATAACCGTAACGTTTTTGGTATCACCTGAAAGCTCTTTTTCTACCCAAACTAACAGTGAAAACTAGAACTTTTTACGCGGTACCTGAATAAAGTTATAGCCTAAAGTACGTCAAAATGACGCAATATTTAGTCAAAATATTTTGACGTTTTTCGGCATATAAGTCAGCGGTGACCTATAGCTTTTTTGGTATCAAATGAAAGCTCTAAGTCTTAGGTATCTAACAGCGAAAACTAAATCTTTTTACGCGGTACTTGAAAAAAATTATGGCGAAAACCAGGGCAGTGGTCCAGTATTATTAATCTTTCAAGTTTATTTTGACGCTATTGGGAACATGTCAGCCAGAATCTATAGTTTGGTTAGTGTCAATTGAAAGCGCCTTTTCTGAACTATACAACTGCGGAAACTAGAAAACTTTTGGCGGAGCCTAAAAAAAGCTATTACCAAAACCGTGGTGCCTGAAAAACATCATTATGTGGTCAAAGACGTTTTTCGGTGTATAAGTCAGCGTTAACGTATAGCTTTTTTGGTATCAAATGAAAGCCAGTCTTCTGCCCTATCTAACTTTGAAAACTAGAACCTTTTACGTGGTACCTGAAATAAGTTATGGTCAAAAGTTCTTTTTAGAAAACAATTTTGTTCGAAAAAATTCCTCCGTGACTACTCACACCACAAACGTATCGAACAAAGTTCGAAACAAGCACTTTTGTTGACGAGCGTAAGTTTTTTTTACATGACCACAGCAAGTATTATTTTACCGTATCGGTAAAATTAAGCGCGGCATGCTAGTCATTTTATTTTTGCAGTAGTTCTGTGCCCATGTAATACAAATTTTCAACTTCGATCGAGTCTTGATCACATTTGTTAAAATGGCTCAAGAACTAAAAACTACTACTACTACGAATTATGCGGAAAACGAACTCGCTGTTGAGTGATAACGTTCGACGTACATAGGTGTATGTACATACAGTTTGCTTCTAAGCTCGATTACTTGGCTACTCGTTTACTCGATTACTCGCCTTTTTTGCGGAAATTTTGTACCTGAACTACACTTTCAAATGCACTTTCAAAAGTAAAAGCAGCCTTGACACTCAGACTCAAATTTGTTACTTACTTAAATACAGAATAATTGGGGCTTGTTGACACTCGATAAAATTTTAAATCATACACACTGCTACTGTAATATTTTCGTGATTTTCTACGTTTTGCAGATGCCACAAAATACAATTCTTGTTAGGTAAATGTCTTACGTAGGCTATTTTACTGTCGTCACTTTAAGTAAAGTCTTGACGCAAAAAATGTCGCCAATTTTTTGTGAAAAAAAATGGAAAAAATATGGAACAGCAGCATGATACAAACATTTGTTTTATACATTGAGTACTGACAACTGGTTTAAATTTAGCAAAAAATGTATTCTGATTATTAATCGTAGCACACAATACAGGCCGAAACAATCCAAGTATACTCTATATAATTCAGGCTGATAGATTATTGATGAAATTACAAAGTTGTCAATTGTCCAGCGTTTATACGCACAACACACTAACACAGGCATGGACGCACGCACACACACTCTCCGCGCTGCCTTGTCAGCGCATGCGTGGCTGCTGTGCTGCTCAATGCAACAGCCTGCAGTAATGCACTGAAACTAAGCATGATTTACATGCAAATTTAGTTTCAGTGCATTACCTGAATTTAGTATGCACGGCCGCTGAGGCGGCCGCGCAAAAATTGAAATCGTTATAACTTGCGTCAACCTGGACGTAGAAACACAAAATTGACAGCATTCAACGCAGAATTGAAAGGGCTTTCGGATGATACCTTACATGACGTTTACGGACGCAACGGCCAGTCACGTATGACTATTATTTTTTTACTGACCATTGGTCGCCGTTTACGTCATCATGCGACATATCAATTGATAGCTCTTGACAAGCGCAAGCATATAAAACAAATTTCACGTCGATACCATAACCCTAACAAACGTTATGGCTCCTGGAATTTTTCCCTTTAGTGGACTACCTATAATCACCTCATATGCGATCAAATCACATTGAAATTTAATTTTAAACAAAATTTGAAAAAAAATTCAAAATTTTTATTGTCATGCAATAACTTACGTCAGGATCTGATTGGTCGAACTAGTTAAACTAGACGCACTAGTCTTAATAATAATAATAATAATATTATTAATAACAAGTCTAGTGCGTCTAGTTTAGACTAGTACGACCAGGTTTATCAGACTTATTGAAGCGAGTCTATTTTATTTTACATTTTAAAATTTGCAGAAAATTTCAAAATTTTAGCCCAAATGCATTTCCATTTGAGATTTGATCCCATATGGTGTGATCTCTATAGTTAGCCCTTTTTCAGCTAAAAGTTTTCCGGGGGGCATAACTTTTGATACAGTGGTGGTACAGTAATACATAAAGCGTCATACGTCAGCAAAATAATAGAACTTTCAAATGATGTCTCACAAGACACAAAGAAGTAACGTTGAACGGACGCCAAATTTATTCATATCGATTATATACACATTATCAAAAAGTGGAGCAGTCATGTGACATTTCATTGGAAAGCGCTAACAATTGTCTATCCAGTGATATTATTCTTATGTGTCTGGGACGTTCATAGCAAAAGTTATTTCAGTTTTTCTGGTTAATTTTCAAAACTGACTAACTACTAAAGTGGTCTGTCGCGGAGGATTTGCGGAGTAAAAATAACTCCAATTTACGTTCCTTAAAAATCATACAGACTGTAAATTACAAAAATAAAAAGTAATGGCGCTTCTTATTGACTGTTGGATGAAGCCGATACTATGCATTGGGTTTTCATTATTAATGTATTAAACGTTGCTTATAGCAACAAACAAATAACTACGTCTTACGTGGCGTATAACTTGAGAACCTGGAGGCTGCACGCTAATCGAAAGGTAAACGTCTAGATAGCACATCTGGTACGATCAGATTCAGGGTACAGCTAGTTGATGCCTCCATTATCATTATTAATAGGATAGTATATATATTAATAATAACAGACATTTCAGATACAAAAGGGTTGCCTTTGCTTCGCAACTGGTCGGCAACCCAAAAAGTTGAATTCTATGGTTAAAAAAGGTCTCTGCTTATTTCCCTGTTCACACTTCCTTATTATATTCAAACACAAGC